>JASUDE010000216.1:46869-78232 GCA_034509685.1 Colletotrichum cereale | reverse complement strand
GTGAATAAAGTGGTAGTGGTGGTTGTGATAGTATCATTTTTGGGGTGACCGAAATGCAGGGGTGACCGAAAAGTGGGTGCTTTGACTTACACCGCCGTCTTCAACTATACCGATGCGACGCAGTCGGCCTACATGAAGACGCACAGGTTTCTAGCACCCATTATCAACACGACCTTCATCCCCGGACTCGACGCCGACGACGGCACGGCAGACAACGTCACAGCAGTTCCTAAAGAGAATTATATCCTGCCGCAAGATGTCGAGAGATACCGTCGCATTGCTTCCTACCACTCCTTAGGCTTTATGCTACGCAAGTTCCTCAACGGCACCGTACAGATCGACAAGCAGTCCGCCAACCCAATGGCAAACACAGACGCCATACAGACCAAACTCCTGGACCCCAGAAACAACTACTTCCCAGTCTTCAACCTTCAAGATATGGTGCAAGAGTTCTACGAAGACCTGATTCTCTCCATATTTTCGACCCCTCAGTTCCTTCCCGTGGTCTGGGCCGCGCAGACGGATGAAAACACTGGCGGCCTGGTTTTGGGCGGCGACCAGCACAACCACTCTGCCTACGAGTACCCGTGCCAGCGATCGCGGATGGCCAACATGTACAGCTACCACGAGCGGGATCTCTGGATCGTTTACTCTATCGCCATCTTCCTGGCAACATCTGGGGTCGCGCTCGGTGCCCTTGCCGTCAGGGAAAACGGGGACGTCCTCAGGAACACGAGCTTCTCGAGCGTCGTAGCGGCGACGCGCGGGCCAGCGTTAGATAAGGTACACTGGGAGGGTCCTGATAGAGACCGAGGTGATGTTCCGGACGACGTGAAGAAACTAAAGCTTGGCTACGGTGTTATGAATCAGAATGTGGGTAACGGGTTTAACGCAGGAGAACGATACCCTCGGCAAAGTATGGTCTGGTACCCTGGCGAGATCAGATGCGGTTTTGGTTTGGAAGGTGATGTTAATCAAAAAAGGAAAGAAGGGTCATTATTTCACAGATAGAAAGCGCCAGTATATAGCAAGCCTTGCATTTTCATGTTTGTTGTGGCTAACTCAACAGCTGTACTGCAGCTGATGCTACTTAATGAAGAACAAGGTCGTCCATCGGGCAACCTTTGTCAACCGACTGTCCCCTAGTTTTCTCTGTGATGA
This sequence comes from Colletotrichum cereale, assembly GCA_034509685.1. Classification (NCBI taxonomy): domain Eukaryota; kingdom Fungi; phylum Ascomycota; class Sordariomycetes; order Glomerellales; family Glomerellaceae; genus Colletotrichum; species Colletotrichum cereale. The sequence continues at coordinate 77,071 of JASUDE010000216.1, read as the reverse complement.
TCTGGCGTGTCAACTCCATGAGCTGGTCACCAAGCGCATCGTCTTGAGCCATCTTGCTTCCTGGCTCGGGTATCGCGGGCGGACAAATGTATTGGCCTGACTCCTTGGTCGTTGTCGCAGCATAAACCATCGAGACAGCGCCCTGCCACTGAGACTTTTTGAAAGGTTCCATGCCAACGGCCATAGCGTAGCCTCCAAGGGGATACCTACGACAATCAACAAACGGTTCCTGAAGAAAGGATAATTATTGGTGACTTACGGCTCAAAGATTTCCTCCTTGCTCATCTTGGTGCTCACGAACCCGGGATGCGTTGCATTCATCAGCACGTTCGGATGGCCGTTCTGCGTTACCTTGCGGTTGAAGTAGCGCGCATACAAGATGCTCGCGAGCTTGCTGCGGCCATACTGTCCGTTGGGACCTAGGTCTTGGTTGAGTTCGTCGAGACTCTCAAACTTGCAGTCGCTCGGTGTCGCTTGGTGCGCGTTGCTAGCCTGGTTGGCGATTCTGACGACATCGCCATTTTCGGCCGTCTTTTTAATGAGCGGCAACAAATGGGATGTGAGCACAACGTGGCCCATGTGGTTGACAGCCATGTGACGATCAACACCGTAATCCGTAAGCTGGTACGTCATGATGCCCCTGGCGGCATTATTGATCAGGATGTCGAGCCTGTCCGTGTCGTTCTTGATCTGCTCTGCAACCTCCTTGACGCGCTTCCACTCCGCCATGTCGCAGTCGAACCATTTTGTGCGGCCTGCCTTCTCGGCGCCGAGTTCCTTGGAGATGGCATCTTTGGCCCCATCTACGACCTCTTTAGAGATGGAGAGGATGTAGACCTTGGCAATGTTGTTCTTGAGGAGGGTGTAAGTGACACCATATCCGATGCCTTCGCTGCCGCCGGTAACTACGGCGACCTTGCCGGTCAAGTCAGGACACTCCTCCAAGGTGAACTGGTGAGTTCCTAGCTTCGAGGCTGGTCCGCCAAAGTTTTCGGCAATGGTGTTATAATGTGCTGGTCAGCAACACTGTCGATTTACTTTCCACGAAGTCCTCGATTGCCTCACCTTGATAGTATCCATAACTGCGGGAGTCTGTAAAGGTCTGGTAGTGCTGTATTGACGTGAGATTTTGGGAGATGCGAGGGTCCGGGACGTGATGAACGAGGATCTGGGGCAGCATAAGTCTAAAAGTCCCGTGCGGCTCACCGCTCGGATTGAAATTTGTTTGCAATTCATTGGAGGATATGTATGCTCAATGATTTCATCCTATTGTCACTCACCCCAAGCCTTCCCTCGGCAGCATGCGTTGCTGCTGCTGATGGCTTATAAGTGGGAGCGGCCGAGTGCGTATGAATCATCGTATGCCGCTGTCTCACGGGTGATCATATCTGAATGTGGAGGTTCGATGACGCGCTCATGCCGTGCTAAAGTGCCTTGCCGGGCTTGGATCCGGTGGCACAGACTAAGCCCTACGAGGACGGGGATTTGGTTGAAAGGCGCATGCCGTTTTGTTAGGCGCTGGCTTCTTAGTGCTTGTAATATTTAATTTGTGGTTGGAGTGTCGTAATAGGTGCGTCTTCCATTTAACGTCAAACTCCACTCCTTTGTTTCGTCACTCCGCCGCCATCATAACATGTACCATGTGAACGCTGGCTATTGGCAGGGAGATCTGGACCAAGGAGCAGATGGACTAGGGGTAAGTCTAGGCACCCCACGTTATATCCTTTGAAACCCAACATGTTGATAGTCTTTTGGTCAAGCTCTATATCTTTAAACGTTTGCTTGAAGGACAAATGCACATACTAAATCCGTTAAACTATGCCGAAGTTGTCCCACTGCTTCGGGAGGGGACTTAAAGCAGCACACTGGCCGAACCTTTCACAGGGCGAGGGAGGAATGGGTCTCTGGGTCCGAGGAGAGGTTATTTCCCAAGAACACTTGTGTGCCAGCAAGTGCACGTGATGCGAGGTTTCATAGCTCAAGAAGGGATCTTCGGGATCTTAGACCGGTCTTTAATATGAAGGAGACATCGGCGTGGGTTACCACATGTATTTAATAGACTTCGTTTTGGAAACTCGTCACAGCTGCAATACAGATTCAAGGATGGTTGATCAGATCTTTGATTTATGTCTACTCATGGCTATCGATAATCGTGATGGCCAACTAAGACTTGAACCCCGCCAAATCTAACAACAAGTATCGTCTAGCAACGCCACAACCCTAGGGCAATGTCACAGAAACCGCGCAAACCGCCTACGCGCAGTGAAACATTCATGTGGAGAGCTGAGTGACAGGACGTCTTTTCTCAATACTGAGAACGACATCAATAAAGCTGCGCTTCAGTGGACTTTTCTTCCTTGCAGCGAGCAACTGCGAAGTCTTGAGGATGTTCTTAATCTGGCGACCATTGAGCCGCAACTCGGCCAGCTCCGCGATGTCCTCATCGGAGACTTCGCTCTTGAGGGTAGCTTCCTGTAGGAAGTTGTGCCAAATCTGGCGGCGCGACTCGGGAGTCAAGTCGGGGTACTCGAGAGAAACGTGGATTCGGGACTGGAAGGCCAGGTCAATGTTGTCAACGCGATTGGTCGTCATGAAGAGGATGCCTTCATAGTACTCGAGCGTCCGCAGAAAGATTGATACGACCTTGTTCCGCTCAAGGTCGTGTGTTGAGCGTGCTTCGAGGAAGACGTCGCACTCGTCCAGAAGCAGGATGGCATTCCACCGTGCAACAAGGTCCAGAATGTTCGAGAGGCCGTTCTCGAGCTCCCATGGCTGGGAGCCCAGATCACCAGAGCTCAAAGAGTGTAGTGGCACGCGCAGATTTTCAGCCACGGCTTCTGCTGTCAGTGTCTTACCGACGCCGGGGGGACCCGAGAGCAGGCAGATGATGCCCTTTCCCTTGCCGGAGATGACATCGTCAAAGGTGGATCCGTCTAACTGTGACTCGGAAAAGGCAAGGATGAGCTCCTTCTGGTCTTCGGGCAGTACAAGCTTGTCAAAGGCCTTGGTGTTCCAGGTGATCTCTTTCACATGCTCGATGTAGAAATCCAACCACTTCTTCAGTTTGAGCGAGTAGCCGCGCGTCCGTGATCGAGCAAGCATCTGATGGTACGGAGTCAACTTGAGGTTGCCGTCCTTACCAGGTCCATGCTGACGCTTCCACGCAGACAGAGCCTCGATGTCCTTGGCCGTCCAGTCGTTCATGTAGCGGGTGTTGTAGTATGGGCTGAAGCGGTTGAAGGAGTTGATATCAATAACAACACGGCCCTCAACCTGTATAGGGACCTCGTTGCCTTCACTGTCCCAGGTAATGGCACTGCCTGAGTATTGCTTGTAGTGGTGACCGGCCAGCTCCTCAAACAATTTACCCCGGTTCACCAGGGCCGCGCGTAATCCGTCCTTCTCAGGGTGGAATACCCAAGGATAGGCGTTGAGACCTGTGATCTTCTTTGTGCCGAGGAATTCGGGGATGGAGATCCTTTCACGGTAACGCCCAAAAGTCTTGCCACCGTAATCCACACAATCAGCACGTAACTGAAGGAATTTTCCACATCTATTCTCCATGTACTCGGATTCCTCTAGCTCAAAGGCTGACAGGGGCCCCTTGTGGGCGGAAACAACGATGGCGCCGGGCTGGAAAATCATCCAGAGATGTTCGAAGGTGATGACACCCTTAGCAACATAATCCTCAAAGGCCTTGATGGAGTTGCCAATTTCATATTGTAGGATGTCATGAAGAATCGTAAGGTGCTCCTTGAGGGTCTCGTCGAGGTCTTTCTTGTTGAGGTACTCGCGGAACTCGGTCCAGCGGTGCACGAAGGGGTGGAAAGGGGCTTCGAATTCGAGGCGCTCTAGCTCACAGGCAACACCAGTGTAACCGTCCAGAATCACACCCAGCGCCTTCTTTAGCCAGGGACTCTGTATGACGATGGAGTGCGCCTCGAGCTTCTTGCGGCTGTCGTTGCTCTTGATGTTGCGTACGACGACGGCGTATTGCTCTGTTTCTTCGTTCTCGGCTGCCTCCTCAACGTCCTCGGGGTACTTTTCAACCCACGTCCAGTTGCCGTCGTCGTCTTTGGGCGACTTGTAGATATTCTTAGTCGATCCAATTGAGCCAAAGGGGGCAAAAGACTTTTTAGGTTTCTCCACTTCCTTTTTCTCTTCAATCTCTGTTGATACCTCCTCTTCTTTTTGAGTCTCGCCATTGGTAGCATTGCCATTTGCAATTTTGGAGTCTTTTGTGGTTGTGCCGTTTGTTGTCTCCTTGGGAAGAGCTTCGGTCTCTTTGATCGAGTCATCGACCATGGTGTGGCCCAAGGCCTCTGCTGTTGTACTTGAAGGCGCCATTGTGTCGATTATGGCTGGAAAGAGAAAGAGAATGATAATGAACAAAACCAAAATGTGCTTCTCAACAGGAAACTGGACGCATATTTATCTCCTTCTATTGCTCATGATTTGTTTTGCTGCCAGTAAAGTGCATAAACCCCCTGCCGACGATCGTAGCCGATTTGCCAGCCAGGCGCTAGGCATCCCTCTCATGTTCATCTTTTGTTGGCTTCATCAGCAAGGGTTTCATGTGGCCGTGACTCACCTACTTGCACAACTCCTCTTTGGCACAGTTACGAAACTGGCTGTGCTCTGAATTCTATGGACCAGAGCACGTTACTGCCTGAATGGTCGGATTATGTTGCCTAAGCTCATCAAATAGGAACGCACTAGATTGGAGAAGAGTAAGCACTAAATCTGATGGACCCTCAAGGCTGCTGTTGGCAAGGCAGACAAGATCAGGCGCACGAGCCCAAGAAGTCTAATAAGGATTGAGGCCGCCAAAGCCTATTGACCGAATTGCTCATCCGGCAATCTGTGGCGAATAAAGTGTTTTTTAGCTTCTAACTGCCAAACTCGCTATCGTGAATTTTGAATTGTGCAGGAGATTCCACGTAGGCCTCACCATCCAGACCGGAAAACAAACCCTTCGACCCACTGAGGCCTCATGAAAGATCCGAAAACGGCAGTTCTGGGTACAAGGATTAGGCTAGACAAGACGCACAGTTGACCCTGTAATGGTAACGCCACGCAGTTCAAGGCCAGTGAGGAGCCAAGAGCTAAGCATGCCTGTGAGATGCGTTGCTTCAGGCACACCTGTGCTGATGTGATTGATATGCGCTACAACTTCGCCACATCATCACGCAGCCACGATTAGGCAGCCTCTTGTGGGGATAATTTCATTCATTTTGGCTGCTCCGAATGAAATAGCAATTGCTAAATATCATCGTCCATTGTGAGTTTCCACTATTGACCCCGCACAGCACGTACAAGGCCCTTTGAGAACAGACATGCAACATCAACTATTTACATAAACCGAAAGGCTTCGCCACCATATACCATGCCGAGACATAGTCTTATCACTTTCAACTGTTACTAACAGTCCCAGCTGTGCCGTCCGACGCCACGTCAATAAACTTGTACTGGGAGGTCGTGTCAGCCGGTAACGACATGATGTAAGTCAACAAATTGTTGGTGCTTGCGTGTTGCGCCGCCGACAGTGCCGGAGCCGACACCGCGTTTCAGTTCCTCACGGCCGCAATCGAGCTCGCAACCTTGATAGTCTTGCCCAGGTTCGTCTTGACAGCCTCTTCGAAAGTCACGGCCACTTTGTCCGCGACGGTGCATGCCCCATTGGTCGCCGTCGCTGCGGCGGCGCTTCTGGCGGTCGAAGCCGGGCTGGTAGCCGCACGTGAAGTAAACCTATCCTAGATCAGTATCCCCATCCAAACTTGAGCCCCTCGCAGAGCACCATGTGATGCAAAGCCCTGATAGTCCACGTATATGACCATATTCCTCTCGTTGAAATTCACGGCCGAGCACGAGAGATATCACACAATTCTATCATGGCTGCATACGATTCGGTCAGACTGCTAGTCCGAAGTGTTACATTCTAAAGATTACAATTTGACCATCGGGCCTCTTCTCTCGGCCCGTGTTAAGCCTTTTTAAGAGTATTTGAGCTCGTTGGTTGTATCGAATCCTGAAATGACTACGCTTGTGATTGCGCTTGGACATGCCCATTGATGTGCTCGGAGTAGGGCTAGGCTTTGGAGATACTTTGAAGGGTTTACGTTGAATGCGAAGGGCATTTGCGATTATTCTATTACACGCTAGTGTTCATGTCGTCTCTTCATACAATACTATTAACTGTCTGTCTCCCACCATGCCCTGAGGTATCTTGAATTAGGTGATTATCTCCATCCCTGTCGAGACAAATTTGTGGAACATCCATCTCGATGCCATAATCTTCCCCTAAAATAATGGGAGCAGAGCCAGCATGCACCATTCGTGGCCCTGAACTGATGGTTTCGGGGATTGTCCCATTTGTCTCTTTACTGTTCTCTCTGTTTCGGTCTGAGAGGCCGAATGTTGACTTTGCCGCATGCCAAGAGGCCATGATTGAGGCATCCAGCACCGGCAAGGACGCAGTCACAATGCCCATGCATATATCGAGAACCGTCCATCTGAGTATGGCTGTGTAGTCCCAAAAGATGTCAGGCGACGTAGGAGGCTGTATCTGTTGCAAAAGACCGCCAGTAACAGTCAGCCCCCCTGAAGCCCATATGATAAAGAGTCGGATCTTTTTTGCCCGGCCAATCTGAACGTTCCACAAGATGATTATCGGCGTCGCTAGGAGAAGCACACTCTGCACCACGTGAATAATGCCAAGAATCTTCGCGCTTATATTCTGGTCCCCACAGACTGCAGGCTCCGTCAAGCTGCCTGCGAACTCACGATCCCAAATAGCTCGAGCAGGATTGCAGAGGAGAGTACTCCATAACACAGCGAGTAGGACGTAAGCGACGAGGGTTCCGAGGAAGATATCGGCCAAGATCTTCCAGGTCCTGTAGGCTGTCTCGACGAGTCGACGAATGAAGAGCGTAATCGAGATCTTGATGATGCCAACGGTTGGGTAATAGATCAGCCGGCAAATAGTCAGGTAATACGAATAAAACTGGTAGTTGTCGTACGTATTTTCCCATATGTGTGTGCCTCCGCCAGCATCGACAACGACTAGTATCTGAAGGATTGGATATACTATCCCCAAGGCCTGGAATTCATCAGTGTTAGTTTCTTCCGTCATCAGCGTGCTTGAACGGCCGACCCTCTACATACAGCTCCTGCACATAGTACCCAATCATCCCATCCAATCTTGGATTGGGTTCCCCTTCTGCGGACCCAGAGCCTTGCTGCAATTGGGACGATAATGGCAATTATGACAATGACCATGCCGGCGATTATGGCGGGCTGTTTGGACTCATGAACGGCGTTTGCCGGCGGCTTTGCAGCAACAGTGTATCCCAGGCTTGGATCAAGAGTCGTAAAGCCATACTGTCGGTATATACCCCTAATGATGTTGTAATCCCTTAAGTTGTTTGGCGGTTTACCGATTTTTGCGGATGTTGTTATGTTGGGCATGGCGACCGGTAGTCGTCGAAAACAAACGGTGTCGAGGATAAAATGCCTGCAATAGCAGGCCGGGCCGGCTTATAGTATGATGCGACCATTCAAAATGCCAGAATCATCCTAGGACTTGATGTAGTTTTGTTGCTTTTCGTGGCTCGGTGTCGCCCGAACATCAATCGGACTTTCTATTGACCTTTCTTTCAAATGTCATAATGTCTTGAATGGTCCTGAAATCGCTGGCAAGAGGGGGGTAATGGGGAGAAATTTAGTACCGAGGACGAGGTGGTCTGGTAGCTTTTGATAGTAAATTATTGTACAGAACAATCAAACTAAACGCAAGTTCAAGGTTCCTTAGGTTCCCTCTAATGTAGCCAGTTGAGTTGGAGGGCAAAGGTATCATGAGTCATGATAACCTTCAACCTTGCAGAGTACTCAAGGCCGTAGTTCACATCGGACAACTTTCAACAACACGGTCCTAGGCCGCAAAAATCTAATTGAAGTAAAGAGATTGAAATTCAGCTGTAATCTAATACATCAATCTACACCCGCTTTCATTATAACGAAAGGGAAGGAAACAGAGGTACGAAGCAGGGGAAGAAGGTTAAGTTCTGGGGCTAGGTTAGGAATTGAGTTAGGATTCGGTGTCTCTTACATGTAAGGAGCATGTTTTTGATAGTGCGGAAATGTAAGTGCTGGTAGCTTACATTCGAGAGTGGACTTAACTTCCAGAACAGGTTAGATATCAGCAGCTTGCCACCTATCCCATACGGGCTGCGATAGAACACCACTCTCGCCAAGAGCAAGGCGGCAATCAATTAGAGCCTACACCCATTCAATCAGATGCCGGGTATGTATAGTGCTTTGGATGCACGCATCGAATGGTAACTGAGTACAGCAGCTGATATTCGATGCTAGGTGTAGGATAGGTATCTTGTCTCGCACAGTAAACTTGGAGTAAAGGGAGAGGTGGCGTTCTATCTTAGCCCAACTTTGGCGTGTGTTCGCCTGACTTGCAGCACCTTTGCTTACGCCCGGTATCAGGGCCGTCGGTGTCATCTCGGTTGCCGATGGAAGCTGCTCTGGTGTAAAACGCCTTGAGCTTAAGGTGCTGTTCCCACCATCGGTCTGCTTTACCGAGAAACTCAGACCAGCCATCAAACTTCGGCCAGCCCCTCTGATCTTCATCCACGGCGGCGGTGTCTCGAGGGGCCACATGGCTCAACACGCCTGATAGCCCGCCCGGGTCGCCAACCTACTTCCTCAAGCCAGGCTACCTAGTATACCTTATCGAGACAAACAGTATTGGCCGGCCTACTGCCAATGATCCAGCGAACTTTACCACGGGGGTGGGCATGTCGGCGGAGTTTGTTGCGATAGGCTTCACCGCCACGGAAGGCTGCAATACTTCCCCAGTCTCAATTACACACCCAATGACCTGGAACTGGAACGCATGTTGGCGCCTACTTCGACCGGTTCCAGCCTACTTCCCCACACAAGTCGCTATGTCTCGCAGCGATCGACCGTGCGTGCCGTCCGTTGACTATGAGCCTGCAGTTTCGAGCTTCGCGGAGCTCGACGCTTCGATCGAGCCGGCGGTCCGTTGTTTCGGAGACGCTAGCTCTCCGACACTGTTATCGCCAAAAAGAGCCCGCCCGAATGTTTCCAATGATTGCCAGCGTCCCTAACGTGGCACTCACAGGAGGAGCTAGGGTACATATCACAACATCGCCGATTACCTAAATAACTATGACTCAAATGATAAACCTCGGCACGCTTATCTTGCGATTTCGAGGTTACTTTTTCAGTTAGCTCTATGGTTGAAACCTTGGCGTGTTGTTGCCCGTTACTTCAATATCAAGATGTTTGCCTACACGTAAGGTCCCCCGTCAAATCAGAGGGGTTTGTTCCCCGGTTTCCAAACCCTTTTACCAACTCAAGGGACATAGTCCGGTCTTTGAGTCTTGCTCTACTATTCGCGAACATCATCTCGGCTACCAACTCCTGAGAGATTATTCTACCCTCGTTTGGCCTCTTAGACGCAGAAAGCTAATATTTTATACGAGGGCAGGTAAACTGCTGGGATAACAACATAAGTCAAGTCTTGGAGTTTCAATCACCTATGACATTTGATCCAAATACGGAGCACGATGTCGCAACGACTGCATAAAACACGCAACTTGCCTATTGAAGCATACAACCCTTGATTGGTGAGACACATACTAGAAGCTAGCGTCTGTCAGGGCTCGGTGAGTGTTATTTGTTTAAACGGTTGTTCTAGTCGACCATAGGCAAATCTAGTCCAGTTCACCGTCTCGAAGAAATTCATAATAATTATAACCCGGTCTGTAGCAACTCTAGGCCTCTTTCTGATCTCGATACCCCATTATGTTACAAAATACCCGATAGCCTGTGAGTGTTATAGATGTAGAGAAACCAACGTTACAAACTAACTGGACAAAGGTCTTGGTTTGCACATGAATGGAGGGTATCGTTCCATTGCGGACCAAGCTACATTTACTGACTTTCTCCCACACTGAAAATTTCCTGGGGGCGATAAGAAACGAGCGCCTCTTCGTCCTTGCCCAAGTCATATAGCTTGATGGGGCGACCGCATTATGAGGAAAGGGTGACTGGTCGGCTGAGCCAAACGATCTCCGATTCGCTTGTTCGCGCCGCCTTATCTGAACCAGAAATGCAGGGAGGTGTGCTTCCTTTGGCTGATGGCAGTGGTTATGGTGGGGTATACGCTGCCCTGGTCTAATGCGGCATAGCCGTCGCCCGACCATGGTGAAGTGTGTGTTGCAGCCTAGAGTGAACAGCACCACCACACACATCGTGTAACCTGTCGGGTTGTATATGTGACAGTTTCCTCATAAGCAACGGAAAAACGGTGCAATGTGAGTTTCCGTTGAGATAATACTTAATTGCTTGTGATCCTGAGGTGTAGTCCCGCGTCATACCCTAAACACAACCGTGCATCGATTTCCCGGAAGCCCGGCAAACAGTACTGATACTGCGGAGTCCAACTGACGGGTCAACGCGGCCAGATAACCACCACAATTGGTATGAATAAAATGAAAGAACCAAACGATTTCTCAGAGATGAGTAACTACAAAAACTACTGGATCGCACGGGCTGTGCTCATTCTAGTAACCGCCATCCCTGGACTCGTTCTCTTCAGTCTGCTCATCCGCAAGCCGGGGTACAAGCACGATCACACTCGCCGATGGGTCGACTACACTAAAATTGGCTTGGGTCTTTGGGTGTCGTAAGCTACTTTGATCCCTCATTTCTCCGATAAAGACGCTCTCATCCTGAATCCCTTCACCGGCTCTTGAACGACTGGAATGACTAACACGTCCCGGTACAGGGCTCAAATTGTGAACCCAGTCTGTCAAATCATCTTTTTCACATGTTTCGATGTCTCACATGGCTGGCAAAACAATAACACTGCGCGAAACGCCTTTTTTGTCATATCATACATCGGTGGCGCGTTTGACCTCTGGGCTGTTATTGCCTTGTTTCTGGCTTTGTTCTACCTCGCCCACGCCTTGACCCAGCTCCGGACAGAGGGTCAAGAAGACTCCAGCGCCTACCAAATAGGTCGAAAGGTGGTCCTTGGTGTCTCGGGAATTCTTTTTGGCATCAGCATTGTCATGTGGTGTCTCTTCCTGGCTGGCAGCCTTTCCGAACATTGGGATGAAAACACTGGTAGGATATACCTTGCAGCCAGTTGGATCAACACCATCATCGTGGGAACTTTGGTCCTCTGTTCTGTCGGCTCCGTGGTCTACTCCGTCAAGTCACGCAAGAAGGCTCTCAGTAGTCCTGTACAAAAGGTCAGGTGGGTTCTCATTGCTGATGTGAGCCTCTAAACTAACCGGCCCTTTCCCTAGGCGGCCACCATCCTGGTTGTCTGCTCCTCGCTGTACCTCCTGCGCACGGCATGGTCCATGTTCAACCTGGTTTTCTACCTGTTTTCCCGCATGTATGACGTTGTCGTTATCGTCGACATTTTTATCGGCTGTTGGCCTAGCTTTGCCATCTTCACACTACTATACCTTTTAGCTACCAAGGAGGAGTACTTGCTCTCTAAGACGCACTATCGATTGTGGACTGCAGATGATGGTGAGACTGCAGATGATGGCGAGACTGCATAGAAGTCTACAGCTTTAGCAGAAACACATCATGGAACATCACCAATGCAACAGTGTGAGAAGGGGTGCAACAGACAAGGCAAGACAGAACGAGAGCGTTAGTCTTATCTCTACATCATAACGGTTCACAAAGTCGAGGTATCCAAACGGACTCGTAGAATTAGACAATACGTTATCGCCTTTTATATTCATCGACACTTTCAAGTGTATGCCGGTCGCCATGGCACAATGATGTATACTCATTGCTTGGCAATGTGTGTGCGATGCTTATATTGCGTGGATGAACAACCGACTGCAACTGAAATGTGTAACCCTCAACTCGGAGATTGTAGTACTACATCATATACAATGTAGCGTTGCTGAAAGTCATGTGCTAATCGAAGGGAACTGGGTTGAGTCCGGGCTGGGTTATCCGAAGCGTTATTGGTAACTCGGTAATAACCCACAGCTGCTTTCCCCGCACCTTGCCATTGAGCATCGGCTTGCAACCCATGAGACCAAATAACAAGCTAGGCCAAGGGTTGACTCCACGATCAGGCCATTGGTCGATACAATTGGTGCGCATCTTGGTCAACCAGCCACCAACACCCCGTACCTGATTCCATTTCCCCCGCACGAACCCCACAGAAGTCTCTTGAAGGCCTGGGGTTCATCAGAATGAGCGACGCACCTCGATACAACATTGCCCCGGCTCTCACGACCCCGGTCTTGTTGCTTCGATCTCGGCAGAGCTTGTCGTGAATCCCGCCCTCCTGTGTCGCCATCTGTCAACGAGAGCTGTTTGGTTGGCGCGCATACCCAAGCTTATTAGTTCTCATATGCTGTGGTCCCAGTCCATTCATCCTGGACGGGTTCGACAATACACAGGACCAAGGCGGTGCCTGTTCCCCCTCCCGGCTTTCTCCAAGCCTATTGTCCAGCCGGGAAGAACCACGGCGGTGGAGAAAAAGATCATGGGTTCACCACCACATGGCCACCGAGGTAACCGAGGCGGAGCTACACTACAGTACTGGTTCGGGATGTGACATCGCGCCATCTTGGGATAGTCAATAATACCAAGTCAATTGCTCCTCTGGTCCCGGGGGTATGGGCCTGGCGACCAGGAATGGAATGTCGAGTGTTGCCGTATAAAATGCGTCGTGGTTTCGGTCTGGCAAATACATGCTTTCTCCGTCCACATCGTGCATCAGACGTGCCGTACCCCGCATAGGTCATCGAGACCCGATAGCCAACATGATGCTCCGGTCCGCCCTCATCGCTGCCGTCGGCGCTCTTACGTGCGGAATTGCGTCCGCCCTCGAGACCTTCGAGCGAAACCTCATCTTCCAACCGCCCGACAACTACACTGACCCTCGCGTTCTGTACCCTCGTACCGTCCAGCTCACCGACGGCCGTCTTCTGGCCACTTGGGAAAACTACTCTCCCGAGCCCCCTCTGGTCTGGTTCCCAATCTACGAGTCACTCGACGGTGGTCTCACCTGGGAAGAGGTCGGACAAGTCCACGACCAAGTCAACAACTGGGGCTTACGCTACCAACCATTTCTCTATGAGCTGCGGCAGGACTTTGCTGGCTATCCTGTCGGTACCATTCTCTTGGCTGGCAACAGCATCCCCACCGACCTCAGCGAGACCCAAATCGACTTGTATGCTTCTCGGGACAAGGGCCGTACCTGGGAGTTCCTCTCCCACGTCGCACGCGGCGGTCGTGCCATTCCCAACAACGAAGAGACCCCCGTCTGGGAGCCCTTCATTCTGTAAGTTTACGGCGTCCTGGATAGACAAACCTACGGAGCGGGTATGCTGACTCTGGCCCTAGTATCTTTGAGGATGACCTGATTCTATACTACGCCGACCAACGCTCGTCGGAGCATGGGCAGGAAATCTCCCACCAGACGACCAAAGACCTCAAGAACTGGTCCGACGTCGTCATCGACGTGACCTACCCCAGATACACCGACCGCCCTGGCATGCCCTTCGTCACCCAGCTAGCCAATGGCGACTACATGTACACATTTGAATGGGGTGGTGCCGACATTATCACCCCCTACTCATTCCCCATCTACTACCGTATCGCCAAGGACCCCCGCAAGTTCGCCGATGCTCCCGACCACTACATCAAGAGCACCAACGGCGGAGTCTTCCCCATCAACAGCCCCAATGTCGTCTGGTCTCCTGTTGGCGGCTGCAATGGCACCATTGTCGTCAGCAGCAACAGCGCTCCTCTCTTCATCAACCGTCGTGGCGGCGACCCCGACGCCTGGGTGGCCTACGACTCCCCCGAAGCCGGCGCCTACACGCGCAACCTGCGCATATTCGAGGAGGATCCCGATTACCTCCTCGTTATGGGAGCAGGTGTCTTGCCCCCCAGTACTACAAACAAAGTCACCATCAGTGTGCTCAAGCTTACCGAGCTGCTGGGCCTCAAGCAGGCATAATTATTGTAAACTATCACTTATAGACAGTTTAATAGCTTTATTCCGCAAAGCAACGCCCAAACCTTTAGACAGAGTATGGGCAGTAACTACAAACACGTATACGATTAGCGCCATGGTGGCATATCGCCTGACTCAATGGCAACCCGTGGAGTTGCCGCATGACTTGGTTGATGAAGTCTAAGTATCGACGAACTGCGAAGCTTTGTATCCTTGTATTGTGCAAACCTTTGTTCTTTCTCTCCGCGAATCGATGATATTGCCGGATATTAGCCTTTCGCCTACCACAATACAGCCGCTGTATGTGGCTGGAGGCTGGTCTTGTAGAATGTAGGCTCCCTGTCTCCAGCCAAGTCCGGAGAATTCATCCAAGTTGCCTTTTGTCTTTTATCATTTACGTGTGCCAAGAGAGAAAAGCGTAAGCCAGTGATGTGTTTTGATCCAATTTTCCCGTCTCTACCAGGCTTTGCTCCACCCATCGTATGGACGGAACTTTTGACGCGTTCCTGGACGTTCCCGGCAGCGCAGGCCATTGGAGAAAACGCGGGGATTTCGAGAGGGGACGATGAACAGGGGTTCGGTTGGATATACATGCGGTGATGGACCCTGCCTTCTGCCTCTCTTCGCCTCTTCTCACGTCCGATCAAGTACTAGAGTGGTGTACACCATGCAGATCATTTCATAGTCGTTCCTGTGCACTGGTGAGCGTAGGTACATCTGTCAACTACAGTAAAAAGAGGGGAAGCCTGCCGGGGTGAGATCACAGATGAAGGCGATGCAGTGCCTGATGTCTCCCGACCATTCACGGGACAGCAATGCCGATGATTCCGCCGCTACGGGGCGACCTGCCTGTCTATGGTGACATTTCCGTCCAACGCTTGGAGAGATTATATGTGCATCGTTCATGTCAAATAGACAGTGATTCCTCGCTCCAGAGAGCGAAGGATGGCTCAGGTTTACAGCGCAGTCTTAACTGAACTCGGGTTCTGGTCGTAGCACCTTGTCTCGAGCAAAATGATGCTATCCCGCGTTAAAGCTTTTGCCCTGTTGGCTCTAACCTGTCTCTATGGTGTCAGTTCCAGATCCGTTGGGACAGATCTCAAGCTTCTCAATGGAAGACAGCAAGACATCGTAAGTTATCCGGGGAGTACGAGATCGATCGAGTGTTCCACTTGGTCGTTTTGGTATCAGAATAATCTTCTAAGAGACATAGGTTACTTGGGATGACAAGAGCTTGCTCATCAACGGTAAAAGGCTGATGGTCTTCAGTGCCGAGTTCCATGCCTTCAGGTGACTCCGACATTCTGGACTGCACTGCCCCAAACACATACTAATCATTGCAACTAGAATGCCCGTCCCCTCCCTCTGGCTCGACATCCTTCAAAAGATCAAGGCTGCTGGGTACAACTCCGTTTCGTTTTATGTGAACTGGGGGCTGCTTGAGGCCAAGCCGGGACAAGTCCGCGCGGAGGGCATTTTTGCCCTTGAGCCACTCTTCGAAGCCGCCGAGAAGGCTGGTCTTTACCTGTTTGCTGTGAGCTCTGTCGTTGAAAGTTTGGAGATTATCATGGACTAACATGGGCTTTAGCGGCCCGGGCCGTACATCAACGCCGAAGTCAGTGGAGGTGGCTTCCCGGGCTGGCTCCAACGGGTCCAGGGAATCCTGCGAAGTAACGACGAGGCCTATCTCAGGGCCAGTGACAAGTAAGAAAAAGAGAAGGGCATTCCGTAAGACATCTGCTGACTGAAAACATCAGCTATACAGCTGCCCTTGGCAGCATCATTGCCAAAGCCCAGATCACCAACGGTGGCCCTGTCGTTCTCTTCCAGATGGAGAATGAGTACAACGCCGCCATCGACCCGTACCCTTTCCCAGATTACGACTATTGGAAGTACGTCGACAACCAATTCCGTAGCCAGGGCGTTGTCGTCCCTTACGTCAACAACGAAGCCTGGCAGCTTGGGGCCATCACTGCCTTGACCCCATCCAAAGTTGACATCTACGGCCATGATGCATATCCCCTGGGCTTTGACTGCTGGAACCCTACTGTTTGGCCCGCGAACGGCCTTCCCACTGACTGGCTTTCCACCAACAACAAGATTGCGCCGACTACTCCTTACACCATCGTCGAGGTATTGCACGGACTGGATCACACCACTTAAGAAGATGATTTACTGATTGCTCGCAGTTTCAAGGCGGTGGCTTCCAGCCGTGGGGCGGTGCCGGCTTCGAGTCCTGTGCAGCACTACTGAACCATGAGTTTGAGCGAGTTCTCTACAAGAACAACTACGCCGTCGGAGTCACTATTTTCAACATCTACATGGTCAGTTGAGCATGCGGGATCGGTTCTGTTGTGCCCGACTGACTCTGGATAGACTTGGGGCGGTACTAATTGGGGCAATCTCGGCCATTCTGATGGTTACACCTCGTACGACTATGGCGCGCAAATCACCGAAGAGCGCCTCGTCAACCGCGAGAAGTACAGCGAAACCAAGTTGCAGTCCAACTTCCTTCATGTGTCTCCCGCTTATCTTGTGGCTGACCGACACAACTCCTCTCTTGAATGGACGAACAACGACGCAATCACCGTAACTTCTGCCACGACTAACTCGACCAAGTTCTACATTGCAAGGTGCGTCTCTGGTGCTGCTTGTTTGTAGACGCACGCTCAAGGTCCAAAATAGGCACACCCAGTACGAGTCTCTCGAGACAGTGTCTTACAAGCTGAAGGTGAAGACTGTTGGCTTCGGGGACCTCGAAGTGCCTCAGCTCAGCGATAGTCTCTACCTGACCAGGAGAGACTCCAAAATCCACGTCAGCGACTATGCCGTCGGCGACAAGAACCTGGTGTACTCCACCGCCGAGATCTTTACCTGGTTGGTAAATCCCTGTCAACTACATTGGCCAAGGTCTTTCTTCTTACGCAAACTTTTCTTAGGAAGAAGTACGACGACAAGACCGTCCTCGTCGCCTACGGCGGCGCCAATGAACACCACGAGTTGGCCGTCGAGGGCGAGGAGGTCAATGTCACAGACGACAACGTCATAGAGGGTTCCGATGTTAGCATCCAGCAAAAGAAGGGTTACACAGTCCTCGGGTGGTCCGTATCGGACGAGCGCAAGGTCGTTCGCGTGCACGAAAACCTCTATGTGTACCTTTTGAGTATTGTCGCACTTCGCCAACGAGCACGAGAGACTTGAACCTCTGACTGACATGTCCTCTAGCTCGCAATGAAGCCTACAACTTCTGGGTCCCACCGGCAGTCGGTGACTTCGCCACCTCTGACGTGATCGTCAAGGCCGGTTACCTCATCCGCAACGTGGCGGTCGACGGCGACTCTCTCAGCTTCTCCGGCGACGTCAACAGCACCACCACCATCGAAGTCGTCGGCGGAGCCCCAGCCCCGCTCAAGTGCTTAAGCTTCAACGGCAAGTCTATCGACTTTGAGCAGGACGAGCACGGCGTCGTGACCGCCACTGTGAACTTCGCTGCCCCCGAGATCAAGCTCCCTTGCTTGAGCCAGGCGAGCTGGAAGTACGTAGACAGCCTGCCCGAGATCAGGCTCGGCTACTCGGACGAGCTCTGGACCGACGCCGACCTCGAAGAGACGTACAACACCGCCCACCCGCTCAAGACTCCCGTCAGCTTGTACGGGGGCGACTACGGCTACCACACCGGCTCGCTGCTGTACCGCGGCCGCTTCAAGGCCAACGGCGAGGAGTCGACCTTCAACATCACGACACAGGGAGGGAATGCGTACGGCGCCTCCGTCTGGTTGAACGACGAGTTTGTCGGCTCTTGGGTCGGAAACGCCGTCACGGCCGGACGCAACAGCACCTTCGCCCTGCCCAAGCTGACCAGGGACAAGGAGTACGTCTTCACGGTCGTCGTCGACCACATGGGCCTGAACGGAAACTGGGTCGTCGGCGAGGAGCAGCAGAAGAACCCTCGCGGGATCCTCGACTACGGCCTCGCCGGCCACGGGCAGTCCGATATCAGGTGGAAGATCACCGGCAACCTCGGCGGCGAGGACTACGCTGACGGGGAGCGCGGCCCCCTCAACGAAGGCGGTCTCTTCGCCGAGCGCCAGGGGTACCACTGGCCCGAGCCCCCCTCCCAGTCCTGGGAGGCCAGCAGGGGCCCAACTGCCGGGATCGAGGCGGCCGGCATCGCGTTCTACTCGACGACGTTCGACCTCGATCTCCCCGCCGGCTTCGACATCCCTCTGTCCCTGACGTTTGCCAACACCACGGCGTCCGCCTACCGCGCCCAGATCTTCGTCAACGGTTACCAGTTTGGCAAGTTTGTGCACCACGTCGGGCCGCAGACCCGCTTCCCCGTGCCCGAGGGGATCCTCAACTACCAGGGACCGAACCACCTCGGCATCACTCTCTGGGCCATGGAGAAGGGCGGCGCCAGGATCGAGGGTCTCAAGTGGGAGGTCGGAATGATCAGCGCGACGGGCTTTGGAAAGGTTGCGCCTGCGCCGCAGCCGAAGTGGGCCAAGCGAGAAGGGGCATACTGAACGGTGAGATCTAAACCGTTGTCTGTGTTTCCGTCGTTGGCAGAAAAGAATGACTGGTCGAGTAATCATATTCAGAGTAGAGTAGGCTTTGAAGGTTTGCGAGGTGAGAAATGAGTTTGTCGCACTATCCATTACCCGACAAACATGTATCAGAATAGTATAGCCCTGTTTTCCCCCTTTATTATTGTGTCAGCTGCTACTTTGTTCTGTCTCAGCTTCATGCGATCAAGTGGAATGATGTCAAGTACTACACATGTGCTTCCTGCACCCTCAAAATGTTGACATAGCAGCTGGGAGGGGCTTTCCAAACCCGAGTAAATCTTCTAGACCTGGATCTTACTTGATGGTCCCTCGTTCAACTCCATGTATGTGTCAGGATCAGGTAGTTGGCTACTGCCTCTTCACTCAATGAGATTCCGCAATCTCCTGCTCTGTTGCATAACAGTTCCAGACATGATCGTCTCATTCTCTGTTCTGCTCAAGGGAGTGCGGATGATGACTCCTCTCGAAGGAGTTGGTGGATATGAAAGAAAATATGGCTCTCATGAAGTTTGATTGTCCATGTTGTAAATCCATGTAATCAACAGCATTCAACTACAATACGTACAATAGTCAATTATGTAGAACGTGCTCAATCTGCTATTGACTTTTACCCCCGCGACAGCATACCCAGGAAAAAAACCCTGTATTATTTTTTACTTGACCGAACGCTTTTTGATACTAAACGTACTCGGCAGTGACAGTGCTGTACCGCTGGTCTGTAGTCGGTTAGTAAAGACTAAGAGGCGGGATTAGTGTTTATGAATCGACTTACTATTGTAGAGCAAGGTATACGCGGTCGATGCAGATAGATAAACCGCCTCAATCTTACAACTCAGCTCATAGTACCATTGTCCATCAAGACCCTGGCGGCGGGCAAGCATGTTCTCCGGGATATGACTGACATCAGCCTCTATGTGCACCATCATGGAAACGTTGTCATCGCGAGCAACGGGCGCGGAGCGTGGCGTGCGGTCGGCGTAGACATCCATCTTGATCTTCTTGATTCGACCCTGGCTTACCGAGCCTGTCCACACGAAGGATGTGTAAAAGGGCTCGTTTTCAGAGACATTGTCGCCCCGCTGAATGAACCACTCCATGGTGTACACCTTGTAGCAACCATCGAGACCGCACCAGTGCCGCTTCTGTTCCAGGTGTTTGTGGACCTTGGGATCGTACTTGGTACGCCACTCGGTTCCGTAATGCTTGCGAGCCTTCCGGTTCTGAACCCTGACTTGCGTGAGCCGCTCGGGTGACACTTGCGCTAGACCCTTCATGACAGCTCCCTGAACTACAGCTTGCCATGCGTTTGGCGGCTGCATGATCTGAATGCTCTTGTCGATAGCGTTGCGCAACCGCTCCTTGAGGTAGTTTGAGGCACCAAACCCACCGACCAGGAGAATGGCACGAATTGGGACATTGCTGGCCGTGATCTGGTCCTTGACGAGCTTAATACATTCCAACACGACGGGTTCGAAAATGGTCTGGAGATCAGAAGCCTTCAAAGAAAACCGCCCACGGCTGATTCCTAGTTCCTTATTGTTCCCTAGGCCTCCCACAGGTATGGTGTAGGTGTCATCAGGGGCAGCGCCGAGGGTAAACTGTCGTTTGACCTGTAGAGTATGAGTTTACAGGATGGACTAGATCATCATTGGGCTCGAACTCACCTTCTTTTCGAACTGCTCCATGGCCTCTGCCATAATCTCGTCGTCGAACCCTTCTTCTTTCCCAAGCTTCGCCTTCAAGAACTTGGCGAAGCGCATGTTGAGGAATGTGGAGCCGCACAAAGCACCGGATCCCGGAGCAGCCTCTTGGACCTCGAGAATGGGCTTCAGACCTGTGATGGTGTAGGATATCAAGTCAACGGTACCGCCTCCCGCATCAACAACCACAACAGTGTCACCAACGTTTAGGCCGTGAGGGTCTAGGCCATGAAGTGCGTAGATGGCAGCGGCCTCGGGCTCTGAAACTAGGTGAATTGGAGCGGTGGCGGTGAGACCCGTCGCTTTCTGACAAGCCTGCCTGGTCTTGTCCTTGGCGAGGTCCGACCAGATGGCAGGGACAGTGACGACGAACTCGAGAGGAGTAGTCTTGACGACTTGCTCGCCAAGTTTCTCTCTCAAGGTGTATCTCAGATGGTCACCGAGTGCCGAGATGTAATCAGTTACCAATTTGTCTACATTTCGGCCCCCCCTCCCCTCTGCTGAGACTGCCTGTCCCATGCTTTGAAGAGAAGGATCGAGGTCACTGGGAAAAAAGTAAGTCAAAGGATTCTGACGAGTCATTTTCCCACCTGAAAGTGCGCCGCCATGAACTAAAGACAAGAACAGAAGACACTCACAGCTTGAACCACTCGACGACTTCATCCTGAGGTGCAGTGATGGGGATTGAGAACCCCCACTGAACTTCGTCGCCAACATATCTGAGCTTGGTAGGGACCTTGTCGGAGGATTCGCCTTCGAGAACACTTTTGCTGATGGGCCAGGTAGTGATCGCGGTTCGTCGATCGGGACGCTGGGTCTCGGCCCAGGCGACACCCGAGTATGTTGTTCCAAAGTCAATACCGACGACGATCCTGCGCTCGCTCACGGAGAGCTTCTCAAAGTGATCCATGTTGGAAGATGATGACATGGCTTGGTTATCGAGAGGGTTTCAAAATGGGTATAATAGGTATCGAAAAGATCAGCGCGTTGGAATCGAGGTATCGCTTAAATGTATGTAGGTCAAAGATTTCGATACAAGTAGATAGCAAAGCAAGTCAAGAAAATACTGAGAGACCTCTCCACGATGACACTCTGGCTGCCCTTGTTTCTCGGAAGCCAAATGAACCTGGGTTCAACTTGATGAAAAGCAAAGCGCCTAGAACTGGCAAGAAATGGAAGCCGGAGGAGGGAGGCGTGATGCTGAGAGAAAAGACAGAAGCAGTGGCGCGGAAAAGGTGAAGAAAGTAACAAGAAAAGGTAAAATCAGGACGGGATGCTGTCTAGACGGCCTTTTCCAGTAGAAATGCAATACTGATTTGGAAACAACCTCAGGTCAGCAGACCTCAGCAGCAAGGAGAGCATAAGAGCATGTCTGGCCTCAATGGAGGAAGCTTGGGTAGAGATGTTTAATGGTGTGAGTCCTCATAAAACATCGGCCGAACCTTGTTCATCTCGTGGAACGAAGCTCGAGGAAGGGAGGTGCCCAGGTAGGTAGTCAAGGTTCGCAAACAGGTGGGTACGTGAGCTTGTAAGCTGGATATACTCTTATAGATCGGGGGACACTTTCCCAGAGTCAACATGAGAGAAGAGAGGAAGGAAGTAGCTGGCCAATCATGGTAGCCGGTACCAAGGTATCTATGTTTAACTGTGTAGTGAGGTAGGTACTAATACTTGAGAACCCCACCCGGTTCCGCGGCGCCAAGGTGGTCAATAGGGAAGGTCTACGACAGCCTGCAGGACCGATTTCTGAGAGAGTACCGAGGAAAGAACAACTTCAAGCACGGAAGTCATCTAGGAGAGCTAGCCCGTTTGATGATGATGCAGCTCGTGGAAATGGAAAGTATATGCCGCCTAGACGCTGGGTTCTGCCCAGCGTCATTGGGACGGGACCTGCGCCCAAGCGAGACACGGAAATCGCAGGTGTCTGAGGCCCTCAAGTCGCGCATACTATGACTGCGTATGCAAGGCAACCGATAGCAGACGCCGAAAAGCGCCCTTCCTCCCGGTTGAACGCCTAGACGGGCTGCATGAGCAGGGCGGTTTCTAGCTCCCCAGCAGGGCGGTTTCGGCATTTCTCCTCTTGGTGCTAATGCGAAAGTGCCCCAGTTCAACTGGAAACTCCCATAGCTCAGACTGACACTGACATGGCCGGTTAGACCAAGCAGAGGTGCCAACGTTATGCCTGATCTGACCGCGCTATGCGGGCCAACGGCCAACAAACGCCCATGTGGTTAAGGAACACGGGTTTGTCGGAATCTGACAAGATGGGAGTCCTCTATAGTCTTCACTCGGCTTCCTAGTTACCAGAGTCCATCCACCCGCGCCAGGCTTCCATCGCATGCCCAGGGCGGCTGGAGATCCCGTCCCAGAGATTCTAGCATAGCATAGCATAGCAAAGCAAGGCATGAGAAAATGCACAACGCGCTTCGAACCTTCTGTCTCTGCGTATGCCACACCCTCCAAGACTCGGACCTCACTCTCGTCGTCCAGTCTCTCCTCCGCCACTCCCGCTGCCTGGCATCCACCGTCGACATCATGGAAGAGGTCAAAACGTTATACCTAGCCTACCTTAGCATACCGCCGCGAGGGTCGCAACCCACTCGTGCCGGAGAAAAAGCCCCTCGACAGTGACATGGCATCTGCCATCCTCGACAAAACGGTGCTTCGATACAGACCAGTCCACAGGAACTGAGCAACCATCACCACCGAGCCGGGTCAGTCCATTACTCGAGTTTCAATCCAACGATATGGGGTTCACAAAGGTCGAGCCGCCTGTTCCAGAGCAGAATGGAGTACAGAGCAAAGGACCAAGGCAACCTCTGCCCAAAGGCCTTGTCGCCACTCGTTTCCACAACTATCCTACTCCCCATCATTTTCATCAACACCATCGCCCTTCTCCCGCCGCCAACTCGTCCCCCGTGGTCGAATGCGACTTGATCGATCTCGAGGCTGACGTTTCTCCGCCCCCAAAAGAACCTTTCAACCACGTCCCCGCCTTCCGAACGAACGGCGGAGAACACGAACTCGACTCTAGTCATGAGCTGCTTCTGCAGAAAGAGATTGAAAACCTGCAGCGCCAACTCGAGTCGACGACTGCGCGGGCCGAGATCGCCGAGGAAAAAGCACAGCGTGCGGAACAAAGGATTGGCGAGATCAAGGCCGACATGAGCTCGGCCGCCGGCGATGTGGACACGGACACAGATTCGCCGGCCCCAAAACTCACACAGCTCAAGACAGAGAACTTGACATTGAAGGAGCAGCTGAGAGATGCGCAATCTCACATCTTTAGTCTGCAACCCTACCGTAAGGAGATCACACCCGAAGAGGTCGGACGCGTAAGTACAGTCTTTTGCGGCTCGGAAACACGCGATCGTAGTTAAAATAACTGCAGGAATACGACGACCTCGTCGAAGGCATCACTGACTGGGTGTCCAAATTCATGGACCCTCTCCTCGATGACTACGATCAGGGTGTCGAGGATATCCTTATGAGCGCCCGGCGGAAGCCAACCGAAGCCCTCCGGTTGAAACGGACAATACATATATACCCGGACTTGGTCAGAGGCTCCACGTTTCCGGAGACGGACGAGGATATTATTGTTGCCATCATCATGAGGTTTCTCAATGACAACATCTTCCAAAAAGTACTCTACGGCTCGATCGCGGACTACGTGGAAACACTCAGCTTCGTGGAGACGGCACTACAGAATTACGTGGAGCCCAAGCGAGGTAAGCGTTAGAGCTCTTGCACCTGAAGACCGGGGTTTAACGCATGATGCAGATCTTTTCGCGATTCGAACCTGGACTGCCGAGGCATACAACGCCATTCTGAGCTCTCGAGATTTCACGGGCTGCAGGGACAAGAAAGCGCGAGAACTTACCCACGAGCTCGCGAGCATGTTCAGAATCCTTTGCAGGAGGGACCAGGTGGAGTGGTTTTTCAAGAACTTTGGAGATCACTGTATCAAGCCGGCGATGCAGCTCTACGAGAAGATGCAAGTGTCGACAAACCACTTCTACTTTGACATCAACCCGTACATCATATGCGGCCCTAACGGCGAGATCCAGACGTCACCCGACTTCTTTGACAACCTGCTAGACCTTGACTGCAAGAACGTGCTCCAGCATCGCAAGGCTGTCAACTTGGCCAAGATGGACCCGCCACCCTCAAAAATGGAGCTTTACCACCATATGCTCAACGTCTGCACTCTTACTCCGGCGCTCTACATGCGTCAGATCGGCCGCAACGACTCGATCAAGGAGCCGCAGACGGTGCGACGACAGCAGATGCTGGTGGCGTGGGGTTCTCAAGAGAAGCGGGCCCAGTTCCATGAGAGCGGCGACCGCACGCTGCTGTACCATCTCTATTGTGCTAGGAGTGATCAGGAGCGGCAAGAGGCGGGCGGATGGACGAATTTCCGTTGGGGAGGCTAGGCGTGATACAGTTCGGTCATGTCTTGTTTATTTGCCCTTCGACGATTCAGGAGGTTATAAACTCATAGCAATTTGCGAATGCGGTTGAGCCATATTACGTGCGTTAATATGCGGAATAGTACACGTAATCAGATGGCGGATCATTAACAGCCGACGTAGAATAAAACGGGTGCGATCTCATCAAGACAAGCTTTCTCATTATCCCTCGATAACTATTGCCATGTTGTTTCCATGTAGTATCAAATCATAAGATGAACGTTCAAGACAAAGCAGGTCAACCAAGGGTTATGAGTTCATCCCGACAAAGTGCAAGGCGAGCAGAAAACCCATGTGTTTCTCTCGCTCAAGATTCGAGGTCAAATGGATCCAAGAACTACTTGTATGGAGAGTGTCGTCAGATACACACACCCTTTATCCTTGGGAATGGTGTCGTCAGCAGGCCGATGAGCCGAGTTGGGCAGAAGGGCACTCCATCACCCTCCCTTTGCCCCCCAAAGCCAAGGCCTTTCGAAACCATCGACAAAGCCCAAAAAGTACGAAATATCACCATATAAAAACGATGACGAGTCTTATGAGATGCCAAGTTCAGACAAAAAGTATAAGAGGGGGATGTGAATCGCGATGTGGCTCCGGTGGTTGCGTTGCGTGGTGTAAGTCGAAGCCATCCACGTACATAATCTTCTTTTCCAGTGGATGTCGCTAACCTAACAGCGGGCGACAGCGATGAGCCCTGGGCTGATGGGGGGGGGGTAGGTACATGAGCAGGTACATGTACCTCCGCCTGCCAAAGGGCTCCTTCCTCCTTCCCCATTGCCTTGCAGGACTGTCCCTTCCATTGCATGAAGCACTTGGACTTAAGACATGAACCCATTGTCGCCATGGCTCAACGTTGGCCCGTTCAACCTCGTCCCGTGATCCTCCAGTTCGTTGACTCTTATGCCTTGGCCGCCGTCGTCCTGGAAGAGAGAGAGCATGGCATCACGGAGCAAAGCACGCCAGGCTGCAGTACGGCATTCCCACTCCCCCCAAGAGGCGCTGTTGCTCCTTGCGCAATAGGGCCGGCGCCTAGATCTGGAATATTAACTGCGAAGCAAGCTTCTTCGAGCACCGAGACCTCGCCATCTTTCAAAACAAACAAGCGACACTGGCATTATTGTCCGACACAGACCGTGGGGTATCCCAAGTTGAGACCAACTCGTCTCCAATCATCAGGTCAT
Source organism: Colletotrichum cereale (assembly GCA_034509685.1). Lineage (NCBI taxonomy): Eukaryota > Fungi > Ascomycota > Sordariomycetes > Glomerellales > Glomerellaceae > Colletotrichum > Colletotrichum cereale. The sequence continues at coordinate 51,109 of JASUDE010000216.1, read as the reverse complement.
CCCTCTTGATTAGCACCCCGCCTGCTCTACTGCTTGCTTCATCCACTCGATGTGCGTGACACCTCTTTTGGCTTGTGGCATGGATGCATCAGTCCGTACGCTCGAATGGGTGATGCAAGGTTAACGGTCCGAGCAACCACTCCAAGCATAGAGCCGGGACACCCCAGCGAGCGCATCACATTTCGCCATGTTGAACGCACGTAGGCACGAACTCCCAAGCGACTACCAGCACCATCAGCAAGGAAAAAGCCGCTTGACAGAGTCTGGACCCCGACTGTCTGTGTCTCCTGCTCGCTGGTCCCTGTCTGCGTGCGGGGAGCGGTCAACTACGTACTATAGACGCCGGTGAGGATCAATCTAGCTCATCCCGCAACCTTGACAACCTCGAAACTGGAGTCACTGGCCAGACTTACACCACATTACATGACAATCCCTTCGACGTCCGCCCGACACCACGAAAACCTGTCTTGCCTCTTTGACAGCACTCTCAGCCCATCACCAGCTTGCCTAGCAACAAGATCAGCGTCTTGAGCAGGATCGGTGACCGGGGACGAAATCCAACAGCCAGAGAACGACGCAGTGTCATTCCCGGGTCCGAGACATGCTCCTCCCGTCGATGCTGTTTTCTTGACCAGAATGTTCGCCCCTCCCAACGCTGGGCTGCCGCCTAGCTACCATTCTCTGATGGGGGTTTTGAGCGACGATGGCTTCGACGCTGCACCCCCCGATTACGACTGGGAAATGGCCATGGATGTGGAAAATATGGTAGAGGAGGAACAGCCCCCGATCCAGGCGGCACCCACTTCCCAGAGGCAACTCGCCGGCCCCTCCCGGGAGCCCCCGCGACGCGCTCATTACTACCGCGGTATTAGCGCCGAGATCATGGCCGACGACTTCGACTTTCCCATGCCGGCGCCCCAGCCGACTCCGTCCGTGATAGCGGCGACGGGTTCGTTTGGATCGTCTCCGCCGCCGCGAAGGGGCTATCTGCTCCCCACGCCGGCGTCGATTCTGGCCGACATTGACATCGCGCCCTTCTCGCCGCAGACCACGGGTGGCAGCAACAGCACCGCTGCGAGCACGCCGCCCATGCAATCCCCTGTTGCAAGGCCTAGGTCCACATCGAGACTGGCCTCCTTGAGCTCAAACAACCCGTACATGGCCCTCCTCGAGCAGAAGGAGCAGGCCATGACAGTCGCCTTCTTGCGCAGCCAGGACTTGGGTTCTGGGTCACGCTCCGCCGATCTTGGAGCCGATGATTTCAGGTAGGCAAATCCCTTGATTTCAGGACAAAACCAGATCTGCTTTCCTCTTCCTAGTATGCAAGGGGTTTTTTTTTTTTTTTTGTGGGAACTGCGACTATCACATGCTCCCTCCCTCAGAGTTCTTGCGAGTCTGTAGATGTTAATGAGGAGTAGCTTCGGCCAAAGATATCACAAGGCAGTAGACACTGCGGATGTTGTCGTTACTCGACAGAGGCTTCCGATCAATAGCCTTGGCGTTTCGAGAGAGTGTCCCATTTGTGCCGAGACAAGAGACCCATCATCTTTCCCCGTCCTGAGTATTACGCCCACGTGTATGCACTCCCCCGAGGCGTGCTTAGAGTGTCTGCAGATGTCCATCAAATCAGACTTCAACAGCAAGTTGTGGACAGACATTCGATGCCCAGAGTGTCGCGAGCTTCTAGAATACGTTGACATACAAAAGTACGCAGACGAGGAGACTTTTGCTCGGTACGTCTGCCAAAGTTGGACTTTCCAAGATCTAGCATCGCCTTCTAACCGGTCGACAGGTACGAGGCTCTGGCCCTCCGAGCAGCCATGGCCGAGGCCGACAGATTCATTTGGTGCACCGCAAACTGCGGCTCCGGTCAGCTCCACGACGTGGACGAAGACCAGCCCATGGTGACTTGCTTACACTGCAGCCAGCGGTCCTGCTTTACCCACAACGTTGTGTGGCACGAAAACCTGTCGTGCGAAGAGTACGACGCGCTGCTGCGAGACCCAGAGAACTTCCGCTCCCGTATCGAGCTGGAGTACGAAGAATCGGACTCGGCGCGACAGGCTCTCGAGGACGCCGACCGCGCCATGGCTCAGGGCCTCATGGCGGAGCAGCAGGCCGAGATACACGAGCGTGAGAGCAGGGAACGCGACGAAATGGAAAGGGCACGCAAGGCGGTGGCTCTGGCCAGGAAGGTCGCGGCCCGGCGCAAAGCCGAAGAAGAACAGAGCCGGGTGACTGTGAGCCAAACGACGAAACCGTGTCCTGGATGCGGTTGGGCCATTGAGAAGAACTCCGGTTGGTAAGTCTCTGGTCAAGAGATCTATCTTTGATAACGTCATATCCACTAACAGTCATATAACAGCTCACACATAACATGTAAGTAAACACTTCCAGCCCTCTTTCGTAGTCACCTCGTTCCCGTCTTTGGAGTCGCACCACCCTGTGAGCTTCCGTAAACTCAATCAACATCATCACAGGTATCAAATGCCGCTACGAGTTCTGCTGGAGCTGCTATACGACCTGGGAACGCACTCACAACGTCCGGTGCCGTGGTATACCGCCTCTAGTGTAGTCCAGGCAGCGAGCCAGAGCGAAGCCCCCTCCGCATCTATTCAAGGTAAGAGAATTAGCGAGTGTCTCACCCGGACGACCTGCATGTTCGAGATGCAAACACGAGGTCTGCCGCCGCTAGTACGGGGCAGCATCTTGCTGCTTGACACTAGCTTACACGGCGGGGGTTACCGCTTCTGTGCGAAACGGCCTCTTTTGCTGAACCTCAAGCCCACAAAAGGCTTTCTAGCTCGTGAACGGGGCGTGGCAGAAGAGACTGGCCGTGGTGGAAATATATCGAAGCTGTTCCGATGGGCTATGATCGTTGGCATGTGGCTAAAAGACAGAGTTCGACATCTCGCATTACAAAGCGTGGGGCGGAAGTGACCCGAGACTGTATGAAAATTTTCAAGTTGGCGAACAAGAAACTATACCGAGCAGATTGGGATACGGTGGCCTTTGTGGGGCCGGGTAGCGTTTTGATATTTGGATTCCTTTCTGCAAGGGCGTTGAGAGGACTTGGGGGCAACCTGTACGGTATGTGTACGGGCGAGGAGGGAGGGGGACCATGGGCTGAACCATCAACCAAAATGGGAGTTGAGTTGTAACATCAAGTCTTTCGATTGCCGGGCCAAGTTCTACGCCAGATCCTGTGTGTGTAGTTGTAGTTCTACATTATGTACAAATTGCAGCTTTCCGTTAAATCCATGAAACCATGCTGGGGGGTTGGTGATAAATGGTACTACTAATCCTCCCTCCCGTTTCGTCTTTCTCACTCTCTCGAGTGAATAACTGTGGCGCGGGTTCGTGAAATATTCTTTCTTTTCAAACCCGTTCCCTCGTAACAAAACACACACACACACACCACCACCACTTTCCCCCAACATCCCAGTTTCGCCGCAACCTCTTTTCGCTTCTCGCTTTACGCGGCCGTCAGCTCGGCGATGCGCCTCTCGATCTCGGGCACCTGTCGCAGCAGGACCTCGAGGTCCTCCTTCTCGTCCTCGAGCTTGAGGCGGCGGTCGGCGTCGAGCTTGGTGAAGACGTAGTGGCCCTGGCCGTCGAACTGGAGGATGCGGCTGTGGTATTTCCACAGGCTGCGGCGATGGCTGACGGTCATGAGGGTGATGCCGAGGGCCTTTGCGTTGTCGTACATGACCTTCTCCGTGTCGAGGGTGACGCTCGAGGTGCACTCGTCGAGGATGGCGTACCGCGGGCGGTGGTAGAAGAGGCGGGCCATGGCGACGCGCTGCTGCAGGCCGCCCGAGAGGACGTCGCGCCACTCAGCCTCGGCGTCCCATCCGGCGTCGTAGAGTCCGGGGAGGTGCTCGAGGCCGAGGAGGGTGAGGATGGAGAGGAGGTCGGCGTCGGTGACGCCCTTGGCGCGCATCTGGCGGAGGGAGTCCGGGTAGGTAATTTGCGTGCGGAGGGAGCCGCGGGAGAGGTAGGGCCGCTGCGGGATGTAGAAGATGTCGCTGAAGGGGGGCTTGTGGACGGTGCCGCCGTAGACGGGCCAGAGGCCGCCCAAGATGCGGAAGAGGGATGACTTGCCGCAGCCGTTGGGGCCGACGACGAGGAGGTGGTCGCCCTGCTTGAGGGAGAAGGAGAGGGCTTTGACGAGGACGTCGCCGTTGGGGGATATGATAGGGCTAGGTCTGGTCAGTTTGTCCTTCCAAGGAGGAGAAGG
>JASUDE010000216.1:0-46859 GCA_034509685.1 Colletotrichum cereale | reverse complement strand
GGGGGGGCGACACTTACACGTTCAAAAACTCAATATCCTTGCTCTCGACGACGGTACCGCGGCCCTTGAGGACGGCCTCGTTGTTCTCGGTTCCCGAGCTGGAGACGAGCTTCTTCTCGAAGCGGCCGGCGCGGATGTCGTTCATGACCTCAAGGAGGGAGTCGACACGCGAGGTGTAACCCGCCAGCTCCATGATCTCGCGGTACGAGAACATGATGCGGCCGAAGGCGTCGGACGCGGACAGCAGCATGCGACGGTTCGTGACGAAGCTCTCGGTGCGGTCACCCATGTTCATGGAGATGTGCCCGGGCATCTTGACGAAGACGGGCACGGAGCAGAGGAGCAGGCCGAGGGCGCCCCAGAAGTACTTGATCACAAAGTCCTCCATGAAGCCGTGGTAGAAGCGGCGGCGGAGGATGTAGTTGACGTGCTTGATGAGGGTGAAGTAGCCCTTGTCGAGGGTGTCCTTCTCGGCCTCGTGGCCGTGGTAGAGCGCGACCTCCTCCGAGTGGTCAATCAGGCGCGAGTGCTGGAAGCGGAACTCGCCCTCGAGACGGGCCTCGTCGGCGACGTATTTGCCAAACGGCGGCGTGAGGGCGCGCATGACGTTGGCGGAGAGCTGGACGAGAAGGGCCATGGTGACGACGCCCTCGCCACCGACGCTGCGGGACAGCGAATGGGTGTAGATGGTCTGTGGCGGTTAGGAATCGAACGTGAGAGAAAGTTCAAGAGATAGAAAGGGGGAGGAGGGGGGTGGGGGTTAGTTACCATGTCCAGAATCGGCTTTGCCAGGTTGCTGTAAAGCTCGGCCAAGCTGTTGGAGAACTTGGCGACGTCGACCGCGATCAATTGGTCGGGGTTGTTTATCCGGTCGTCGAGGGCGGAAATGCCGTAGAAAGTCAGCTTGGAGAGGTACTTGTCGTGAATGTGCTGCGTCAACCGTGTCCGGTACTTGAGCGACAGCTCTGCTTGGTGGTAGGAAAGCTGCGTCACCGTATGTTAGTATTGTAATCTGCGAGAACCCCTCAGAAAGGCGCCGTGGAAACATACCATTGAATTCGTGAACGTCGCGGGGACGGCGATCAGCATCCACCAGACGATGTGCATCAGAAACTCCCTCCCGTTTCCCTTGACCAAACTCTTGACGATGGCGCCGTCCATGGCGGCGACCTTGAGACTGATGAGCGTCCTCACAACCAAGAAGAAGGAGTGGCTGATCAGCAGGCGCGCCTCCTTGCTCCTCCAGCCGGGTATGACGATCTTCATCAGGCGCATCAGCGAGCGGAAGAACTCGCGGTTCAGCTCGACCTTTTTGCGCTTCTTGGTGACGTCCTCGTCCGACACGGCAACGGTGGCGCGGGACTCGCGGGCGGCGGCCTCGCGCACCGACGCGGCCTTTTGTTCCGAGATGGCGTGGCGGATGCGGTTGGCGAGGGCGACGAAGAGGGTGATCCAGACGGCGCGGGAGATGCGCGAGCGGTTGGCGAGGTAGAGCTGGGTCAGCTGGAGGACGAGGTTGGTGACGGTGCGGTTCGAGGGGATCCCGATGAGGGACACTTTGGATTGGGAGGCCATCGCGGGCGATGTCGTTGCGCCCCGCAAAGGGTACTACTTCTTGGGATGCTGGCGTTTTGTATACCGGTATCCGATGGGCGAGGATGGGGATGATATCGCGGGATGGACCGTCGCGAGATGGTTCGTCGTGGACAAAACAAGCCGCCGCGCCTCGTCACCGGCAGCTTATGATGTGTGGGGAGGGGGGCCAGGTGGACGTCCGCGTCGAGTATCGAGTCGTCAGCGCATCCGTCTCGGGTCGAGGCGTTTGTCGGTTGGGTATCGCAGAGACGGGTTATTGGGATTATTCGACGTCGGTGAGAAGGGGGGAGAGGATGTCGCCAACGGCCATGGCTACCTGGTAGTCGGTGACACACGTTCCTTCGGACAAGGCTTCGGTCTTTGTTGGTTCCTTCGGCAGGCTAGACGGGAACATCTGCGAGTCGGGTTAGCACTCACTGCGGATTGGAACCCTTTCTCCAGTCTGTCCCTCGGCTCCCCAGAGTGCACACTGGAGAATGGGCGGCCCCACAAGGGGAAGGGGCGTGATTGGCGAACCCCGGAAAATGGGCGTCTGGGTCCGCCGTTCCCATGTGAACCGAATCGGATGCCGATGGCATGTGATTTGCTCCCTTGTCTGTTGCCTGAGGCACGATCTCATCTTTATGTCACTGCCACAGATGGCTTGACTTCTGGGGAAAATCACCACTAGCCACACCGCGGGGCAAACTTGGTACTGGAGACCTTTTATTATTTTTATTTAATTTACTTTTTCTTTTGCTACGTCCCCCACACACCCCTCAGTGAACTTGCGCCAACAGTGACTCTATCGCCACATCCCAGTCGGATAGATACTTAAACACACACGCATACGATCAGCAAAAACACCACAGTCGCGAACGAAAACACACCGCCAACCATGTCCGACGACAATGTCTCCATCTACGACGAGATCGAGATCGAGGACATGACCTACGACGAGGACATGCAGATCTACCACTACCCCTGCCCCTGCGGCGATAAGTTCCAGATCGCGCTCGCCGACCTGCGCGACGACGAGGACATTGCAGTGTGCCCCAGCTGCAGCCTCATGATCCGCGTCATCTTCGACAAGGTAACGTCTTCTGACCTCTCGCTGTGCGGACCAAGGGTGCGGCATAGCATGGCATGGCTGACAGGAAGAAAACGCGCGCGCAGGACGATCTCCCCAAGGACCCCGAAGACGACCCTGAGCCCGCCGACGAGACTACTTCCCAGATTCCCGTCGCCGCTTGAGCCAGAAAGCCAAGGCCATGGACAAATAGTATCGCCAAACAAGATTCAAACGGGAAGCCGCGCCAACAGGGCGGGCTACAGACGCCGTCCCATCAGCAGGGACTACCACACACACACACACCCCTCGGCCGCCTGCCGCGATCGAAACGAGGCCGTATGAGCTCGAAGCACCGCCAGGCACCCTCCCGAAGCTACGGTTAACGGGCGACTTGTGCGCATCGTAATGCGAGGCTTCCGTCCTACGGTGCACATTGAGTCACGTCCCGTCCTCCGAACCCCTCCCCCCCCTGTATCTGCTGGTGGTTGAGGAGAGATTGGGTCGTTCTGCAAGGGAGGACGAGAGCTGCAAACATGTGTAAACGAGTGTGCAGCCCTGGGACATGGCTGTTGAAATCCAAAGAGCCTCGCTTCGGGGCATAAAAGCCACGCCCTTCGCTATAGCTCCAGTGTATATAGCTTCAAATGGTACAACATAGGTGTATCGGGCACAATGTGTTGTTGAAGTGTTGTTGAAGTTATCACTAGAGGATGGAGAAGCCGAGTATCCAGGCATCGTCAGACATGTCTATTTCCACGTATTTATCTGCTTCAAGTATTTTTAGGCAGACTTACATACATCACACTGAGTACCGTCGACACTGAGATTAAAGCCATCTTAGAAGACATTTGCTTGGAATTATTTGTATTTGAAATTAGGTAGCAGTATGAATGCTGTGTCGTGATTGAACCATTAATCATCGTATGCAAGTTTGCCCAACGCCTTTGCTCCCAAGCCGTAAAATCATCATACATGGCCGGGGAAAAAACAGAGCCCCCTGTACTTCTCCTCATGGCCGCCCTTCCATCTCATTTATCGACATGTTCATAATGACAATCATCGTAAAAAACAGGTCATCCCCGCTTCGCTCTCATTAAGCGTAAAAGAAACAAAGATACATCGTACTTCCTCCTTGGTTCTCTAGAGGAGGAAGAAGCAGGCAATGCCGGCAGCCAAGAGGCCGGCGATGGAGCCCTGGACCTTGTCGGCCGCAGCGGTGGGCACGACAACGGGGCCGGAGCTGGTGGCGTTGGGGCTCGAGGTGAAGTAGGTCTGAGTGAGAGTGGCGAGGGTAGCTGGGGGGATCGTGTTAGCTGTCTGTTTATCCTGCCATTCAAGTTACTGTGTTGAGAGATGGGGAAAGACTCACTGTTGGCGGAGGGGACGGCGGCGGTGATGGTGCTGGCCGACTCGGTGATGGAGGGGAGGGGAACGGCGGAGTCGGACGCGGGGTAGGTGGGAATAATGATGGGGATGGTGGTGGTGACGGGAGGGTCGTCGATGACGACGGCGGTGGTGGTGGTGAAGCCGGCCGGGACGGTCGTGGTGCCGTCGGTGATGACCACGGTGGTCGAGGGCGAGGGCTCCGGGGTGACGGTCACGGTGGTCTCGGGGACGACGGAGGTGACGGTGACCAGCGATGTGGGCTCGGGGAAGACGGGCAGGGTGATGGTCGCGGTGATGCCGTCGGTGATGACGATAGAGGTGACCTGGGCGGCGGCGAGGCCGGCGGCGGAGAGGATGGCGAAAGAGCGCATTTTGATATGTAGCTTAGAGGGGGGAGGGATTAAGAGCTGCTAGGAGCTTTTGGTTGAGGTGGCTGGGGGTTAAAGGAGGAGTTGATTATTATCGAGAAGGAAGGCGACCGAGTTTCTGGCTCGAAAGCTGAGACTCTTTTTGGTTGATTGTTTGAGGTTGAGGGTTGGCGAACTGGATATGAGTACGGATGGTGAGGCACGGGAATCAAAAGAAGTCGATATGGTAGAGGAGTCCGGGTGGGGATATATACTGAGAGACGGCGAGTGAAGGTTTGCGTGACAAGCAATCACCAAGGCGTACCACTACCACTACGTACGCCGCACGCTATGCGAGTCGGTGACAGCAGCAGTGCCAAGTATGGCGATTTTGCACGACATCATCACGACCAGGGGTGGCTGTGACGGCACTGAGGGAAGCGGGAAAAAACGAAGGGTTGGTCACTCAGGTTGCCAGGGGTTGTGGTGGTGGTGGTGGTGAGGTGTGCTACCTTCGTACTATGGGTTTCTGCATACAAAAAAGGGCATGCATGGGTGAAGCAGGGAAACGCGGCCTTTGGAGAGAGAGGCCTATTACGGAAGCCGACGCGGGAAGAAACGACAACACCATGCCTTTTCTTTTTCCTTGCTTGTCCCCCCGTGGCCGCTGGATCTGGACTGGGCCGACTGGTCGAGCGGGACAAAGGGTGGGGTGTAAGCTGATGGAAGCTGCCGAACGAGGCGAAACAGGGTTTGTCGTTCGCCGAGCAGGGATACGCATCGGGAACCGGGTGGATTTGTTTCTTCGGGGAGACGCAGGCTCGGTAGAGCGAAGGGGAAGGCTCCAGAGAAGGCTGGGATGATTGTTCGTGGTGAGCTCTGATGGGTTCAATGTCGAATATTGTGCATAGAGAAATGGCTGGGGATGGCCTCACTTGCAGGCAGCCCTCTCACTGCCTCTGTACGGATAGCGATACCCGTAACTCGCTGAATGGCGGCTACAACGGCGAAAGAAAAAGAGCAGCACCTTGTGATGGTGGGCCACGGCAGATTTGTGTCTCCCTCCCCTACCACCTCGACTTTGTTTTGTTTCGTGTTGCTGCCATCCCATCTCGTATAGCAGATCCGGCGGTGCGGAGAAGACATCAGCATAATCCCCATGACGAGTTCTGACGAAGGTCACGTTAGTCATCCCACGGGTTCGCGCAAGGAAACATCAGGCAATCCCAGGCCGAGCCGGGATCCAAGCTCTTGGGCACGATGATCTGTCACCCCAAGTCTGCCCTGGGACATTAGTCCATCCGCCCGTACCTGGCCGGGGGGCGGCATTCTTCCCAACAGCGACCGGACTCGACAGCGGGAAGAATGAGTGACGCTTGCCAACGGTACTAAGCTGCCGTGTTCCCGCAAACCTGCAACACGCTCACACGGGAGCGCATCTCGTCATTTCGGTCCAGGGTGGTCGTAGGTGGTTGGGGTGACGAAACCAAAAGCAAACAAGTCAACCCGACCGGAGAGGGGGAGGTAAGCTGCCAACTCCGCCCACCGTGTCCAACTGAACCTCTTTATCCAGTATTATGGACGGTGGTACCAATCACGGCCGTGGCCTCGACCAACAAAGGAACCAGTAGTTGCGCGAGACGAAGAGGGGGGTGAAGCAAGTTGGCGATACCCGACGCCGTGCTCAGTTGCGTCATACCTGACGAGAGAGGGGCCGCCCGCCAGCCAGCACCTTCGCTTCGAGGGAAAAACCAAAGTGCAAGGGTGACAAACGGAGCATTGGCCCGTAAGGGGGAGAGGGGAGGATACTCAAAGAACCGGGGGCTGGGTTGGCGGTGGGCGGGGGAAGAGGAATCGATCGAAAGGTGCAGGGAAAAGAAGCAAAAGGCCGGTTGTCCGTTCCCCTTGTGCCTGGATTGGTCGGGTCGTTGCATGAAGGCGCCCAGGTACTAGAGACTCAGACACCAGCCGGGGGTTAATTCTGAAGAGAGGTGTGAGTGACTGGGTTGGTGGTGGGTGGTGCGCGGAGCATGGCGATGGAACGGAAAAGAGGGAGGCAGGCACTGGGGGGCCAGAAGGTGTGCCATTCTTTCCTCTCTTCGTTCACCGCATCGTCTCCACAGCCACCGCATCCGCGTCCAATCAGAGCTCGGAAGCCCTACACCAGCCACCGCTCCCCAGACGTTCATCCTCTCTCTCTCTCTCTCTCTCTTAGCCACACCGTCACTTTTCTTCCACTAATCAATCCATACGAGCAATACATTCATGCCTTGGATGTCTCGATCCCCAAACATCTCGTTTTCGGGCTGCAGTGCATCAGCTGTTCCTGGGAAACCCCCCAGGTCTATCCAGCGGTCCACGCTCCAGCTGGCAAGGACCGCTAAACAACTATCTCTGCGCCAAACCCGACACTAAGGACGCATGTCCCGGTCTTACTCCTCCTTGACTCCCCCAAAGATGCATATCTAGAACACCGACGCAGCTACGGAGTATTATGTGCTCTTTGAACAGAATTTGTAATCATTGATATCTAACTCTCATATTGTCTTCTACTTCTTCTCCTCTGCTCTGGTCAAACAAAAGTAGGCAAACATGCAGATGCCAACCGTCGTCCGCATCAGGATATCAAGTCTTTGATTTGGATCCATCCTATCCGTTGCATCTCATGCCGACTCCACGTTGGCGAATAAAAAGTTGGGGGCACCCGGCACAGCGCCTTCGGCGTTGGGTGGCAAGCTCTCCTCCACGGCTCCGGTAACCACGTCCGTGCCCTTCTTGCTGCCCTCATCCACTGCAATGATCTTCACCTCCACGAGGTTGGCACTGCGCTTGAGACCGTCAATCATGTCCACAAGCACGGCCTTCTCGTCAAACGCCAGCTTGCGCTCGAGCACCGCGCTCGCCGGCTCGCCCAGCTGCAGACGTCTCTTGAGGCCTTGAACGAACGGCATGGCCTTCTTCATCTCGCCCATCTTGGCAATCTTGCCGTTGAGCGCCTTGTCATCCACTGACTTGGTCTCGGGGTTCCACATCTCCTTGAGAAGGTCGATATAAGCCTGCTGCCACTGCGGGAACTTCTCGCTCATGAGGATCGTGAGCTTCTTGGGCTTCTTGGGGTCGAACGACGTCTCCTTGCCCTTGGCCTTCTTCTTGAGTTGGAGAGACTCGGCAGAGTTGACGTTGGACGCCGTGACCGAGATGTACTTTCTCGCCGCCGTAAGCGCCGCGTCAGTCTCGGGTATCTCCGGGAAGGTCGCCTGTTGGATGGAAGTAGGCTTGCCGAGGATCTCGATCCACACAGACTCAGCCCAGTGAGGGGCAATGACGGCAATGAGTAGACACTGGAGCTCGATGTAGCGCAGCACCAAATCGTGGTGCATCTTGACCGAGGCGCAGCTCTCGCGGTAGAAAGAGAGGGCGTTATTGAAGCTGACATCTCACGTTAGTCATGTTTTACCAATAGCTGCCGCCTAGACTTACTCGTAGAAGGCGGCCTTCAGAGCCAACTTGTATGAGGTATCGGCTAGAGAGCGTTAGTCTGCTGTGCTGCTGCAGCCTAAGGATAACGGGATGCTTACAGTATTGCTGGATGGCCTCCTTTGCAATGACATTCATCTCGTTGTTGAAGACCTTGTCAAAGAAGTTCGACTCGCCCGTCCGAAGCTCGCTCTTGTTCTTGACAGCGTCCTCGCACCATTCTACCCTTTGTTAGCTCCGACTTGAGCAACGTGTTGCGGAAACATACCTCTGAGGGTGTGAAGACGCAGAATAGCCTGGTTGGCAACATCTTCCTCAAAGTTGCTGTCACCGTTGGTGTCTCCAGCATCGGCCAGACCGATACGGGCGGCATCGGCGCCGAACTTGCGCGCAACATCCTGCAGCGTCATAAAGTTACCAGTCGACTTGCTCATCTTCTCGCCGTTGAGCATCAAGTGACCGTTGGTACGGATACCTCTGGGCCAGTACTCGGGGGTAAAAATGGCAAGATGGATGTAAAGGAAGAATGTCAAGTGGTTGCCGATGAGGTCCTTGCCGGAGCTGCGGAGGTCGAGAGGGTAGAAGTACTCGAACGAGCGGCGCATGCTCTCCAGAGTCTCCTTGGAGATCTTGGACTCGGAGACGATCTTGTCGTCAAGCTCGCGGCGGCAGAAGACGTAGTCCCAGACCTCGTCAATCATCTGCTCGGGGCCAATGCCGCCAGTGCCCTTCTCTTTGCCGAAAATGTCCTTGTGAAGGTAAGGGGCGATGGTGTAGTATGCCATGTAGATGGTGCTATCACTCAGCGACTCGACAAGGAACTGAGGGTCCCAAGGGAGCTTGGAACCGAGGCCGTACGACCTTGCGCAAGCCCACTGGTTGAGCCAGTTGAGGACACCCTGGAAAGCGTTCTTGGTATCGTGGCTGAAGGTGTTCAGACCCTTGCCGTCCGCGTTCTCAACCCAATCGAGAGCAGTCTTCTTCCAAGACTCTTCTCCGTAGTCCAGGTACCACTGGTCCATAAGGGCAACGATGCATTCGTCTGCTGATCGACTGACAACCTTGCGCTCGGGCTCCGAGTAGACGAACGCCAAACCCTGGTCGATCAGGGACTGACGGACCTTGGGCTTGGCAGTTTCGACAGCCTCGCCCTTAAATTCACCAATGTTCATGGTGCCCTTGTAGTAGCCCTCGGAATAGGCAGTCTCCTTGGCCTTGTCAAGCTGAACGGTGTCCTTGGGCGAAGCGATCTTGAGCTGCTCGCACAGAGTCTTGGCGATCATGTCTCCGGAGGGAGTGTTGATGATAGACACGATCTCAAGCTCGGCCCACTCCTGCTCGATGCCGTAGTAGGCGGCCTTCTTACGGAGGTCCATAGTCATGACCCAATCGGCGGGACTGTCCGAGGGGACAGAGGTAACGACACCAGTACCTTTCTGGAGGGTGTCAGTCGAGCGAGGTAGCAGCGGGTGGTTCAACGTACCGTAGGCAGGATGGATTCCATGGGAAGGACACGAACGCCGTCTTTGTGGATGGAAAAGGGGGCGTGGACGCTAGTGCCAATGAGGGCGGAACCGTCAATGTCGGCAGTCTGGTCGACAACACCGTCCTGGACGAAGAGGCCTTGGTAAGCCATGTTACGAGCAGCACTTTTCTGTTGTCAGTTCCCATCTTGCAAGGGTAAGAGATACAACGCGCGCGCTTACCGCTGGGTCATGATGTAGTAGTCCTTTTCGGAGGCCTTGAAGACACCGTAGGTGATCTTGGGGGACACGAAGACGGCATTCTGACCGTACATGGTTTCGGGACGCAGGGTGGCCGGGATGAGGAAGACGTTTGCGTCCGCGGGAAGCTTGGACTTGAGGGCCTCTCCAGCCTTGGGCGCCCACTCAAGGACCTTCATCTTGAGTCCAGTGTACTCCTGAGCACCAACACCTTTGACAAAGTCAGGTCAATGAGCAATGTAATGGGAGTCTTGGGGAACTTACCTTCACCCTCGGCTCGGTCGTGGTCCATGCAAGGTTGTCCTTTGGGGGAGTCAGCTAATAGTGACGATTTCGAGATACTGGCAAGTACATACCGTCCTTGATGGAGTAGATAGTGTACCTCTTGCCGAACTTGATCTTGTTCAGCTCTTTGAGGCGGATCATCTGCCAGCGGACGAATGCATCAAAGTAGGGGTTGGCCTCGGTGGTGATGAACGATCTGCGCCAATCTTTGCCGGTCAGCTAATCATACTTTCATGGGGGTGGAATCTCACGAACCAATTCTGAAACCGAGACTTGTCAGGTCCTCCTGGGCCAAGGGAGGGAAGAATTCAAGCCAGTAGGAAGCGTCGGCGAAGAGGTGAATATCCTTTCTAGGGATACCCATGGCCTCCATGATTTGGAACTAAGCAACGATTAGGCACCATTCAGACGGGGAATCGTAGCTGCCGCAACACACCTGGTACTTGGCCTTGATCGTCTTGGCATTCGCCTTGCTCTTCTTGGTGGAGAACTTGGTGATATCGTCACGAGCCGCCTGGGCCTCGACGGGCTTGTCGTCGACAAGGACCTCGTCCTCCTGGTATCCCTCAAAGTCACGGCCGAACTTGGCGACCTCGTTCTTGAGCTTGTCGGCAACAGCCTTGATGGGCATACCGGTCGCGTGCCATCCCATGGGGAACAGGGCGCGCTTTCCTTGCATACGGGCGACCTGGATCACACCATCAGCTTTTCCCTTGCAATTCCTGATATGTGGCTTCTCTTACACCGGCTCCGAACTCGACCTTGCTCACGGAGAACAAGTGACCGGCGTGGAGGCGACCGTTCATGTAAGGAAAGGCCATGCATCCCATCCTGTCCTCTCGTCAACATTCGTTCTTTGTAATCCAATTAATTGCACCATACCATTTGGGCTGCTGCTGGCGCAGCTCCTCGGCGGTGACGGAGTGCAGAGGGACTTCCTTCGTGGAAGGGGCGTCGACCTCGAAGATCTTCTCGTCGGCCCATCTCTGCTGGTACTTCTTCTCGAGAGAAATGAGGAAGTCGCGCTTCTCAGTTCCCTTGAGCTCTTTGGTCTTGGAGACCTGGAGGGCCTCGAGGGCCTTTGCGGCTTCGTTGGCCATGATTGCGGGTTTCTCGTTCGATATCGTGGAGGTGGAATCAGCGGGGGGGCCAATTCCAGCCACTCGATGCGTAGTTGTGTACTTCGACGATGACTCTCTCGCCGGGCGTTACAGGTCACTCTCGGATATCGCGTGCTGGTTTCTGCTCCTTCGGGATGTCGCTGTCGAGAATCCTGAGTCACAGTCGAACGTGGGGGAGATTTCGTCGCAGCTCCGATGTTTTTTTCGAGGCTGAGTGTGCCCCGCGATGACTTGGGTGGTTATGGCGGGGTACTGTTGGGTCAGTGGTCACTGGCCGCTGTTCAGAACGCTAGGTATGCTCGCGGTGTCCCAGGTGGACAGCCAGAGGGGAGAGCCCCGGGTCGGTACGTACCTCTTACTAGCACCCGCGCCGTTTGCTGGTCTGAATCTTGATGTGGCTGTGCGCATGTGGCTGATAGCTGCAACTTGAAGTTGTGGCTCAACAGTCGCGAACGCTCCGAGTCCTGACGCCGCACCGTTCAGATCTTGCCTCTTCTGTTCGTCCGCGGAAACACCACCAGCCATTGTGATCACGAACGACCTGCGATCGCCCGGAAAATGTTTCCCACATTCCTGCGGAGAGCGGCCGAAGCAGCCGGCTCCAAGCTCACGGTCTTCAACAACCCGTACCGCACGAAGAAAGTGTGGCCTCCCAACTTTACCAATCTATCGCCCCAGTCACAGCTTCGATTCGAAAAGAAGTACAAGCGACGTCTAGCGCTGGTGTATGCGCGGCCGCGATGGAACAAAGCCGTCAAGCTTGCTCAGCTTGCGACCGTCCTCGGTTCGTGCAGATCACTCGAGTGCTTGATTGGGAGCTCTTCTAACTGGCTGCAGGTTTCCTTGGCTATACATTCTTCTTCTCCGAGCTTGAGTTCTTCGGCAAGGAGTATAGGCCCTCCGAAGAGGTATGCAGCCTTACAACCCCGGGTCGTGATTTGTGCTAACTTTTCTTATCAGATCCGCAAGCGCTTCCGCGGCCTATTTGGCGTCCTCGACTCCGACAAACGATACGAGAGACGCAGAGACGCGCCCGAAGCGCCAGCTCCTGCCGAGACGACCAAGTAAGCTCCCGGCCGACGTAGAAGTACAAGCATTGGAAGGAGTTTATGGCGTTTTGAATACCCGGCGGAAAATAAAAAAAGGCCCTATGTAACACCACATCTTTCGAACAGTAAACATATACCTCGCAGAGTGGCTTAAGCTACCGCCCGTGCCAGACGAAGTTGCTTCCCATGCCCAGTCCACCGCCCAATCCGCCGCTCCGGCCTTCGTTGACCGGTCTTTTGGCCACGGTGCCTTGCGCCCTTACTCCAGACACGATGCGATCCAAATTTGTCTCTATCACCACTCCTCCCACAACCATCTCGCCTAATGTCGCGTGTAACGTCTCAAAGTTGAAGATGAGGTCAAGCTCGCATACGTTCTCGAAGAGCTTGTCGAGTGCCTCGACGTAGACTTGAATCAAGTCGATCAGGGCAAGGGGCGACTCGGTCGATGTCGAGATGACGATGAAATAGAGGGTCGCGTAGTTGCGGTAGGTGACGAGAGAGGGTACGTCGTTCTCCTCCTCCGACGACGAGTGGGAGGTGCCCGAGGCAGCGAGCAAAGGAGGAAGTGGGAGGAAGTTACAGGAGCCGGCCGGGCGGTTGGAGACGAGGGTGAAGATCTCGGATATCAGGCGCTGTTGCATGCTAGTTTCCTGCGATGATGGGTCAATCGACGTCTCTGGGCGTGTGTCCCTTGTGAATAGTCAGGCGTACCAGCTGAGTGTAAAATTTGGTCAGCCGGGGCTGGCCCTGGCCGTTGAAGACCAGGAAGGCGTTGATCATTGTATTCTCTGTCGTATGAGCATCCCGACTTTGCTGGTGGACTGGGGAGTGATCCCGCGGGACGTACTGTGCTTCCCAAGACGACGACCAGAAGGTGTACGACCCAGTCCCGATGCGCTGCGGGCATTGGTGGGGTCCATCTGCCTGCTACCCTCTCCAAAACGAAGGGTGCACTGGCTGTACCTGGCACATGACTTCTGATGTAATCACCGCGCTGGGATCTTCCAATGGCCCAAGCTCGTTCTTTCCATCAATCGCGGGTCGAAGCTGCACCTGCAGCTCTCGTCACACCCTGCAGTGACGTGGGGAAGGAGCTGAAGCTACCTTTTGCTTGCCGTTCTTCCCTCAAGAAGCTTATTTCTTGATTTACAACAATCCCCTTTCCTCTCTAGTTCGTTCAACCGATCGACGTCTCATCTCAATACCGCAAACGAGCCCATCAATTCGTCCTGCTTCTTGTCCCAAAGATCTACAGCTACCATGGCCCGCAGCAACATCACGAAGCTCACCGGCGCGGCCGCTCGCGCCCTCCGCGCCTCGTCGCAAACCCGTTTGACCGTCCCGCGCCGCTCTGCTCTCCTCTTGTCCGCGTCCAAGCCCGCTGCTTCTGTTGTCCCGGCCCGCAAGCTTTTCACAACATCGTCCGCTGCTGCCCGCGGCATCATGCCCGATACCGATGACCCCAAGGTCAAGGAGACGCCCAAGGAAGAAGTCAAGATGAATGTCGTTGAACTCACAGATGCCGAGTATCACGAACTCTCCGATACCTACCTCGAGGCCATTGTTACGCATCTCGAGGAGATAGCCGATGCCCATGAGGGCATTGACGTTGAGTATGCTGTAAGCAACTGACCCTCGGGCGGGACCTTGATTGGACTTTTCCATTCCGATGGCCGCTCTAAACCCCTCTGTTTGCCATTGAACGTTGAATCTGACACGAACGCTACAGGCTGGTGTTCTCACTGTTACATTTCCCGAGGCCGGCACCTATGTGATCAACAAGCAGCCCCCCAACAAGCAGATCTGGCTCTCGTCGCCCGTGTCGGGCCCCAAGCGCTACGACTGGGTCATTGTCGGCGACTCGCAGAACGAAAAGGAAGGCACTGCTGCCGGTGCCTGGGTCTACATTCGTGATGGTAGCACCCTTGACGGCCTCTTCCTGAAGGAGCTCGACATCGACCTTAGTATAGCTTCGTCAACCTACGGTGAGAACCAGTCGTAGGTCGTCAAGGGTTCTGCCCAAGAATGGTAATTGGCGGTTAGGCCTTTGGATCGAGCCGCTGCATGGCGTCGACGCGGGGCTTACAGGAAACATGCACTGAACTGGGTGTATTCAACATGGCGATAGGGAGTTTCAAGGCGGTTATCAAGGATTGGAAGCGAGCACTCCTCTCGGAAGGAAGGAGGCAAACAAAATGGCTTTCGTGGGCCCGTGTACACAATATCTGTAAAGCAAGCGCTGGATCGCGCGAGTTGACTCAAAGTGCCGGCAACACTGCCGGATCGTCTCCCCTACAGGAGCAGCACAGGGGACTGGGGAGTCGTGGCCGACAACAAAGCTGGGGTTGAATGTGTTGATTTGTGTTCATTCTAATTACGATACAGGTGTTTCTACGCTCATGGAACCAGATGTGTTGGTCGTTGATATGGTGGTCTAACTACTGACTCGTCCCAAGCTCTCTCCTTCAAACATGACAAGAGTCATTCATACTTCCCCGGAAGGGGGGCAAAAGTGTTCATTTTACTAAAAATGAGTCTTTCTCACAGAGGTCGACTCGTGCCGTAACAATGCTGCAATTGGGGGCAATGCGTAGCGAGGGTATCGTAAGTCTCATTCCATGTTCGTTCATCGAATCCCATTCAAGGCGTCAAGCGTACACCGTGCTGATGTTTGCAGCCGCAGGCGACCAGTGTTAGGCGGGCATCTCGTGCCTCTCGACGGGGGCCGGTAGCTCAATAGCCGGGCCTTCTCGTGTCTCGGGCATCTCGTGTAAGCCTCTAGGGGCCGCCAGCTCCATCGTCTCTCCGTTGCCGTTGTTGCGGTCCATCAGCATGGCATCGTCGGGCTTTTCCGGGTCGTCCATGACAGTGTCGAGGGCCTCGTCACGGGCGGCGAGCGCCCTTGCCCTCCTCCGATTCCAGAACCAGACCAAGGCGACGACGAAGAAGACGAGACTCGAGGTGGCGCCCAAGGTGATGCCGATGATCTGCCCCGGAGCGAGGCCGGACTGTTGCAAGATGTTGTCGGGGAAGGGTGAGACGTCTGAGCTCGCGTCAGGCGTCGTCGTGGGTGTGATTGTGATGGTTCGCCCTCCCTCGGTCACGGTCACGGCCGTGGGGACTGTGAAGCCAGGGCCGAACCTGGTGGTTGGGAACGATACGCTGAGCGACATAATCGGCCGCCCAAAAGATCTGGATAAGAATGGCTGCGCCAGCTTGAGGAAGCTGGTGGTGGATGCTTGTTTAAAGAGTGGGAGGGCGAGGGAGGACTCATCAGAACAGGTCAGGCCATTCGCCCCATGTTGCTCACGGTTGACAAAGGGGAGGCGCAGGCCCTTTTTGATAAACCCTCCGTGTCAAGTCCGACGGCCATGGCGGGTTTCGTTATTTATTCCTTGGCCATGTTGAGGGAGAAGTCCTGACGGGCTCGAGACATATGCAGGAGGAGAAACGGCGTGGATGGATGGGAGAGAGGGTGGGTGCAGAGCAGGGTAAAGGGAGCTTGGGTGGCTGAGCGTTGTCGCACCGACCCGCGGGCGTTTGTTTGGCGTACTGCGACTCGAAGCCAACACGTCAGATCGCGCGCAAAGGGCCGTGTGTCCCCCGTTTCGTTTCCTCGTTTCCACCTCTCTCCCCTCCAACTGGGAAAGCCGATGATGGGCGCCCACCAAGTCAACCCGCCATCTTCCAAGACATTTAAGAATCTCTGAGTGCCCGCACACTCACACACCCCCCATCATGCTTCCAAGACCCGGATACCCGAACCAAGCCGACACTGCCGGCGCTCGCCTCGCAGTGGTGCGGTTTGGCAGAGACGGCCAGGTGCTTCTGCCACTGTGAAGGGGGGGAGGGGAGCTTTTTGCTGTCAATGGACGTCGGCGGCGGTGGGCGGTGGGGGTGTTTCGGAGTTTGGTGTTGTTTTAGCTCGGCGGCGGAGGCGGCGGCGCAAAACCCGAAGTTGAGATGAGACCCGCACACCGTCCGTTCAACGAGTAGGTAGTCTCTTGGCACCTTGGCCCGATGATGTGGGTGAGTCGGCTGGGTCTTTTGGCGGAGTATTGTGTCATCTCTCTCTCTCCCTGCCTCTCTCTCCTTGCATCCGAACGACTTGGGCCCAGCTTGACGGGCTGGCTCTACGATGCGCGCAGTTCCCAAAAACCGGGCAGGTCTGCCTCGCGTGGCTTGAAAGCAGGGATTTACGGACGGTTAAGCCGGGAGGTTCCTCTGATTTCCACGATTTTTCTTGCGTTGTCTGAAGCACGCACACACGCGCGCGCGCGCACCCGTCGCCCTGCTTTTTACCCCTCGAGCACGGAGATGGGGAAGGCCAGCCACTCGGACCAGTAGTCGCCCAGGTGGGCGGCGATGGACCGGATCATAAACTGGCCCGCGTCGCTAAAGACCCAAAAGTCGCGGCACCAGTGGAGGAGGACGGCGTAAAAGGCGAGGATGACGAGAGCCTCGGGACGGCGCTGCTTGAGGACGTCGATGAAGGCGGCAGTGACACGGACGCCAAAGGCCATGACGGAGGCGGACTGGTGGGCGCTCCGGGTGCGCATGGTGCGGTAGATGGCGTACGAGTGGCGGAGGGTGTCGGAGGCGTCGCGGCAGGCCTGCAGCGAGGCCGGGCCCAGGTCGGCGTGGTCGAGCATGCGGTGGAGGATGTCGACCTCGGGCGCCTGCTCGGAGGGCTGGGTAGCGACCTCGAGGAAGTCGACGAGGTCCTTTAGGCCGGAGCGGCGGATGACGTGCCACGAGTGGCCGGTGACGGCGCTGACGCCGCGCTGGAGGCCGAGGTACCAGGCGAACTGGTCGAGGAAGGCGTTGAAGTCGCGGCGGTGGGCGCGGAGGGTGTCGCAGAGCAGGTGGGCGCCGAGTGTGGAGGCGAAGAGGAACATGGGGATGCAGGTGTCGTCCGAGAGGTCCTCGCGGGCGGCGTTGAAGAGCGCGAGGGCGCGGGTCTGCAGCTGGGCGGCCTGGCGGGCGTGGAAGGCGGCCCGGGACGGGTGCAGCTCGGCCATGTGGCGGGCGGCGAGGGCGAGGAGGGCGTCCATGAGGTAGGGGGCGGCGAGGGCGTTTTCGATGTGCATGGAGGCGAGGGGCCTCGTGAGCTCGTCGGCGCACATGAGGACGCTCATGCTGGTCTCGACGTGGTGCAGGAGGCGCATGTGCTCGAGCGTGAAGACCTGGCCGTTGGCGGGGGCGGCGTCGTTGGCGGTGACCATGTCGTCGCAGTCGGCGTCGGTCCTCGTGGCGAAGTCGTTGAGGGCGGCTGTGATGGACGGTGATGGCGTCTCTGCTGCTGCTGCTGCGGCGGTGGCAGCGGCGGCCGGGATACTGGTGATGCCGGCGCTGCTAGAGCTGGCCGGGCTGTGGCCGTCGACGACGGGGCCTCCTCTCCGGGCGGCGGCGGCGACGGAGCGGGGAGCGGATGCGGGCAGGGACTCGAGGTAGGAGCAGCGGCGTTCGGCGGTCGCGCAGTTGACGCAGGCCGGGCGCGTCTCGTCGCATTTGACGTGGCGGCGCTTGCATTCCTTGCAGCCGTTGCGGGATTTCCTGTGAGCGCGGCGGAGTTTGACGTCGCTGTCCGTCGCCGTCGGGTGGTGGTGGTGGTGGTTGCGCGTCTGGGGAGCCATCCTGAGGGTGAGTGTACCTAGTTGTGTCTTGGCCAAGGAGAGGAGAATCAAGGCGAGAGGCGGGCCATTCAGTGCGCCAAAGGGATACCCGGTAAGAGGACGAAGGGGGTTCGCGTGGCGACGAGGTTGTTTCTTTTTGTAAGCAGGGAGAGCCGAGTGAGCAAGTGAGTGAGTGAGCAGTGAGTGGTGAGATGAGTGGTGAGTAGTGAGTGGTGAGATGAGCAGTTGTGAGGATTTATGACTGACGCGATAGCGACTTCAGCCCTCTCTGTGGTAAGGGGGGCACTAATTAAGGAGAGAAGTAATCATATGTATTAGTACGGTATCTCCAACGTGATGTCGTTCCCCAGTCCGGCCATCGTGGGATAAGAGAAATGCTAGTTTCTGACAGGCATGTACATATCCCTACAGGCTACAAGGCGGGTTTTGCGAATCCCAACACGCCCGGAAACATCCTTCGGCGAGGACGCAGCCTAGTGCTCAGGGGTTTGTCCACAGGGACCACAAGCACCGGTTTGTTGCTTATTGTGCTGGAGATGACGGCCCTCTGTCTCCCTTGCACCGCTGCGCCTGCGATGACCACGCGGCCTTGTCTTCTCTCCCCGGTATCCCGTCGGCCCCACCTCTCTCCTCTTTCCAATGTGGTGTGATATACATGCATGTTTCTGGACCAATCCCTGCTGTGTGTGTCTACCAGTGTGCGCTGCGCCATTGTAGCCTTTTGACTCTCTTCATCGCTTCATCCCCCTAAACGAGCCAGGCTTGCCTCATCGTCTCGTCTCGAATCCTTCCTGAGGAGGCCCTCTTACAACGTCACAAAGTGTCTTCGACAGAGGACATGCCGTGTCCGTCGTCCTTAGCATCCGACCTCGGCTTGGGGTCCTCAGTAGACGGACGCCGTCAAGAGGGTAGACAGGCGCGACGTACGGGCCGATCTTGCTGGTCTTCTCGCGGGTGACTAAAGGAATGGCCACCGCCGGGTTCGGTACGTCGTGCCAGATCTACTAGCTGCCGCGCCACTGGAGCTCAGACATAGCCAAGTTGCGTTTGGGGAGTACAAAGGCCCTCTTGTGTCCTCTCTGGTTCGATTTCGGTCCTGCGTCCATCTTTATAAACAGCCTGGAAAGCGATTTGTTCTCCCTTTATACAAACGCACAGGCAACACGGCGCGCCCGCGCGTTTTTCCCAACAGCGCGACAAGCAAAAAGTCTGGGGAAACTCGTTTGATGTCAACTCCCCTTCCGGCTGCGGAATGTTCCCCTCATGAGGGCGAATACGTGAATACCCAGACGATTAGCTCCGTAGCCGCGCATCCCCTGCCAGCCCTGCGGGTGGATTGTGTCGAGTAGTACTGACAGTCCGCGAATCACGTCTCGGTCCATACGCGATTCGTGATTCACGCCACTTAATCAATCGGAATCTGGAAGAGTCTGAGGCGTGAATCTCCGTCCCCCCAGCAACCCCCGGCGTGAGGTCACGTCACCTTCGTCGCGCCCATGGGCCCCTTGACACCCCTGTAGACTGTAGAGTACACTTTTCGGGAACGAGATCCGGGTAGGTCAAATATGGTCGGATTACAACAGTGCCATGCCGAGTAAGGGTGGGTTCGTTTGATCTGTGCAGACCAAAAGCCCATGCCTTTCGGACAGGACCAAATCCTGGCATGTTTGTATATCAATAACTTCCCTCGAATGTTTCGCCAGTAAAGCCCTCACATACTGTATGGGAAGCCACTTGCCATCATGAATTTGGACCATGTTATCCACGAGCAAGACGCCGGGACACTAGCCGGAGCCACCCGTTGAATACCTGAACTCAAGTGTGTTTACCGAATTCCCATTTCCCATCATTTTCCGCTGCTTCGTCTTTCGCCGGCGTTCCGAGCCCCGACAGTCTCGGTAGTCGAAATGACGGCTACGGCCCCTGTGTCCGGCACTTTGACGTCCATGTCTGGCATCTGTGCTGGAATCGTCCACCAACCAACACGCGAGTCACGAACCGCGTCCAGTCAAGGATGGTTAGTGTGCTTGAAATAAGCTTTGCTTGCCGTCGACGGGTGTTTTCTTCCCACGACTGCTCCTTACATGATGAATGGAGACTAGTTTTACCATCCTGCATGCCCTATGTGGCTGAAAATAGGTGCTAGATGATAGTTATTTCATTGTCCCATGTCCGAGATACCTACCTCCATGTATGGTCCTCACAGTAGTCGTCGTATCCTGCGACGGTAAACCGCATCTGAACCCGTCTGTCTCCACATATTCCAAACGGGCTCGTTTCTAAGGATAAAGTTTCTCTCCCATAACGCTGCATATTCCCAAGAAGGCACATATCATCGTACCGGTATCTGTCTACAGACTCGGCAAAGTCTTCGCTCGCGGTTTATGCAGTCTGGACGCTAAAAGGCTGTTGGACAAGACAGCTGCCATGTGATTCCCCCGCCCATTGCCCGCAGTACCCATTCTATTCTATGCACTAAACCGAGCTTACACGTCACCGTGCCGTATTGCAACACACACGTAAGAGCAGATCATCCCGCCACAGTCGCCTGCAGGGGTTGTCGAGAAGAAAGAACAAGCGAGTGATGTCAACGCGCTGCCAGCTTTCCCGATATCCAATATCTCCAGCATTGAGACCTTTGCACCAAAAAGTCACAGAAAATCTTCCAAACTTCCTGTCGAGAAAAGCTGATCAAGAAAGGGCGAGGCTGCATCTATCCCTTTACGAAACCGAACATCCTTGTCCCCCAACTCGCATCCCACATACTCTATTTCACAACCTTATCGCAACGAATACGACCCCTCGTCGCCTTTCTTCTTTACATTCCCTTTCCCCATGTCTTCCCCGTCGCCGGAAGAGAAGCAGACCCAGAAGGACAAGGTCATCGAGCAGGTGACTGCCAAGCTCCAGGAGGCGCAGCAAGAGGCCGAGGCGGCGGAGCAGGCCCGCCAGCGCGCCGAAGGGGTCGAGGACCCCGAGGAGAAGAAGAAGATCCTCGCCGAGGCGGCCGAGCACGAGAAGAGGGCCAAGTCACTGAACAAGCAGTCGCAGCGGTTGCAGAGCGGCATCTGGCAGGGCGGCATCGGCGGCGCGGGCATCGGCGCGGGCATCGGCACGGGGGTGGGCGCCGGCGTGGGGACCCTGGTGGGCACCGTCGTCGGCGGCGTCACGGCGATCCCGACGACCGGGCTCGGCCTCCTGGTCGGCGTAGGTACCGGCGCGATCCACGGGCCGTGGTACAAGCTGGACCAGGAGAAGAAGGGAGAGGCGGTGGAGGGAAAGGAAGGGGATAGCTCCGACGACGGGCGCGAGGATGACGGGAAGGACGTCAAGTGAAGCCGGCGAGCCTGCCTTTGATTTCATCATGTATGCTTTTTGGTTTTTTTTTGAGGATGCCGACAAAAATAACAAGGCGGCAGCGAGGGGGTCTTTGAGGCATGTAGATATTGTCTGCACCACGGCCGAAGCCTGAAGGAGGAACTTTTGCATCGGGTTCTGTGTTGCGTTTTGCATAGCGAGGAAACATGGGGCACATTGTACACATTAGTCCGCAGCGGAACTTGAAGAGATTGCCATCTTCACTGCCTGGTTTCGTCAAACCCTTTTCTCAACTGCAGAAGGTGGAATCCCGAGCCCTTGTCGCTGTGTTGGAGGAACCCCTCAAGACAGGATGCACGATCAGCCACCATGCGAGACCTCGCACGTGTAGTGATATGGAGGCGCTGCACAATATAAGCACTTGTCAACGTAGGCAGCCAAGGTTTCGGCGGTACACGTTATGTGGCCGCTAGCGTCTGGCTCAAGTTTGCTGTTGGCACTTGATTGCAAAGCGGGTTGTGATGTGTCGCGTGGTTAGAACAAAGCCGCCTCGAGCTCGATAGGCTGCCGCGACTCCCGAGACCACGGAACTGGTGTCAATCCTCGCTCGGCAGGCCATAAGGCTGATGGTGCACATAACTAATCAAAAATATGCCACTTAGTTTAGTTGCCCGTCAGCCCATGATCGGTAATAGCGTCCGAATTTAGACGGAGGCGGAATATTCATCGGAACATTGAGGCGGAGTCCCTGGTACCCGGGACTTCGCCACGAGCCATCCATCGTTTCTTGACATGCCGGACAAGCCCAGGTCAGACGCCAGCCGCACCTGCGACACTGGATTCCGCAGTTGCGCGGCAAGGAGCCAGTCATTTTGCGACCTGGGTTTCATGAATGAGAAATTAGCGTCAGTCGGGATCATGGTCCATGGTGACATCGCCCCCGGTAGTGATGTTGGCATTCCGGCAACCCGGGAAGTTCTATCGGGTCTCGTTATTCTGGCGTCCCTCGTGCTTACGATACCGTGGCTGTACGTGAACCCCCAAACCGGGAACGTGATGGTTGAGTCCTGGAAAAGGATCGTTCCCGTAGGGCTGTACGACGGCGCCACGAGCTGGATAATGATGACCAAGGCACCAGAGTCATCTTTCGAAATTGTATAAAATGTAACGACGTGTTCGTTCATCAAATGGCCACTTCTCTCATCACTACACAATACATCAAGCAAGCAACACAATCTCCCGACCTTTTCTATCTTGTCTTTCCTATCTTTCATTATCTTATAAGAGTCTTTGTCTCTTTCTCAAATTTTCGATATCACGCCGCATAACTCTCCAAAGTAAAACCCTCTAAACATCAGCCAGAATGTTCTCTATCAAAGCCCTCGCCGTCCTCTTGGCCGCCGCCGCCACCACCATTTCGGCCGCCCCCACCAGCACCACCGGTACCAACACCCCCTCCCGCACGACTCACCTCACGGGCGTCACCCACTCCGTCGTCGCCGGCCTTGGCGGCCTCCGCTTCGACCCGGACAACGTCGTCGCCGAGGTCGGCGACATTGTTGAGTGGCACTTCCTGCCCCGCAACCACTCGGTCGTCCAGTCCAGCTTCGCCGATCCCTGCACGCCCCTCGCCGACGGCACCTCCTTCTTCTCTGGCTTCAACTTCTTCACCCCCGAGGGCCAGGCCACCGATGTCTTCCAAGTTGTCGTCGAGGACAAGAAGCCCATCGTGAGTATAAGCTCTCCCCCCCTCTAATGACACCCGTCCGCGGCACCAGAAAGAAACATGATGAACTGACGATCCCCATTTCCAGTGGTACTACTGCGCCCAGAACGTTGGCCAGCACTGCCGCTCCGGCATGGTTGGCGTGGTCAACCAGAACTTTGACAGCCCCGACTTCACTCTCGCCAAGCACAAGGAGCTTGCCGCTAAGAAGGGAGACGCCATCGTGCCCCCCGTCCAGCAGGGTGGAAATGTCATTCCCAACCCTAACCCCCTCGGAGGCTTCAAGCTCTAAGTGTTGAGGGATAGAACGATCGACATGTGACGGGAGGCTTAATGCGGGGCGCACTTGGATTGCATGGCGGTAGCGGGGATTTGCATCTGGCGGCGTTGTCTTGATACATGGGGCTATTTGGCTTCTGGCTTGGAGTTCTCCATCATTTTCTTAGATAGGTACGATTACGTTCACTCCATATTGCTATAAAAACAGCTTCGTCCTGAAAGCAATCCATAACCTCGTGTTGTATTTTTTGCGAATTATAAACCAGGCTTCTTCGATAATTCGTACCGGAACTAATGCTGTGACCATTTTCCCTTGGTGCTGCATCCTAATGCAATCTAACCTACGGATACTGCACTTCCACATGTCTCTACACTTTATAAGCTTCGCAATGCGCCGTGTGATACACAAGAATTCTCCCCTTGGAGTCTGGCCACAAAATCATCAAGAAAAGGAGGAAGGGGTCAGTCCGAACAATATGTCCGAAGTCCCAGAGTCCCGGGGCCATGGAGCGGCAAACACGGGGTCCGAGGTGGGTCCCCAACTAAGGCCGACCTCCGTCTGCGGGCCGCTTCCCCACCTTTTGAAGAGGTACAAAATCACACCCACGTCATTAGAGGGGTCATTCACCCACCCACTTCAGCGACTTGACCATTGCAGGCTTCCACCGCTTGCGAAACTTCCTTTCGCGACCTCTGTTCCAAGGAAACAACCTACGGACACCAACCGATATGACGAACGTTGACACTTCGATCGGGGCCCAGGCCACCGGCGCCGCAGCCCGGTTCGCGGCCGAGCACTCGGATGAGCACCCGTTGAAGCTCTACGGGGGTTGGTTCTGCCCCTTTGTGCAGCGATCATGGATCGTTCTCCACGAGAAGCAGATCCCGCACCAGTACATCGAGATCAACCCTTACAAGAAGGACCCCGAGTTCCTCAAGATGAACCCCAGGGGCCTGGTCCCAACCCTGGCCGTCCCCGTGGACGTCAAGGGCAACGAGCAGCGGCCGCTTTACGACAGCACGGTGGTCTCGGAGTACCTCGAAGAGGCGTACGCCGGCAACAACTACGGACCGCACCTCCTCCCGGAGACACCGTACGACCGCGCGAGGTGCAGGCTGTGGATAGACCACATCAACTCGCGCATCGTCCCGGGCTTCTATAAGTTCATTCAGCACACTCCGGAAAAGGATTACAGCATTGAACAAGCTCGAGAAGAGTTCTTAGGCAATATCAAGACGTTTACCAAAGAGATGGACCCCGAGGGGCCCTGGTTTCTGGGCCAGACTTTCAGTCTCGTCGACGTCATGCTTGCGCCGTGGGCGATGCGGTTGTTTCTCCTTGACCACTACAAGCCGGGTGGCCTGGGGCTTCCAAGCAAGGGAGAAGATGAGGATGACAACAGGGTCTGGCAGAGATGGAGCCAATGGTATGACGCTATCAAAGAGAGGCAGAGTGTAAAAGACACGCTCAGCGACAGCGATGCCTATATTGAGGTATACAAGCGGTACGCAGAGGACAAGACGAATTCGGGGGTAGGACAGGCGACTAGAGGTGGGAAGAAACTGCCTTGAGTATCATATTGAGAAGAAGGAGCTATTCAGAGTATGGTTCTTCTGGCTCTTGAATATTACGGCCATATCCCTGCTTCGCCGTTCTGCCCTGCATGACAATTCTGCACCAATCATGATCGAACGTTTTCTACATTTTGCTGAATTTTACCGAGTTTTACCGAAACTAGGTAGCATAAGGTGGTATACCAAACATTTGTTCAGTCGCTACGGAATCAACAGCCACTATTATGCATCCGAAAAGTTTCCAATCTTAATTGGGCACGAAGGGCACTTGCCGCTGCCGAGCTTAACTTCCGGGATAGGCGGGGAAATGCAACCTTTACTCGCAGGGCAGGGTGGGTACCTTAAGCCAGATATCGGCAGGGTATTCGGAGACTCCCACTCCGAGGCTCCGTCCGACCTCGGCATTAGTAGAGGAATGACATCGATAGGAGCAGTGATTGGTCAAAGAGGAGAAGAGCTAACGGGAGTTATACCGGTGTAGCATCTTCATCATCAGATAAGATGATGGGACTTCGGGGTTCTCGGTGTCTTCTGTGCTGCAAGCTCAGAAAGTTCATGAGGGTGGAGCTCTAGTATCGACGCTTTTGTTCTCGAGAAGTCGAGATTGTAAACCAGTCTCAACAGTTTAACCATCTGCAAGCTACTTGCATCTGCCAAATGCTAGTTGACAGCGCTACGAGGTCCGTGAAGCCTGCCTGGCTTAGAAGAGTGGTGCACCCGATGACCACTTCTATTATCCTTCCAAAGCATAGACCTTACAACTCGCATGTGCCTTATCAAATCGGCGAAAGTGTAGAATCAAATACTTGTTGAGGATTCGCATGTTTCAGGACTCAATTAGCCAACACGTGTTGGCAAATTTGGCCATTGTTGCTCTCAGAGTTGCCGCGGCGAAACTGATACCGGAATGCAGCAAGCAACTTATGACCAAGTCTTAGTCCGCAGCTCATATTAAGCTCAACAAAAACGAGAGATCTATTCTTTGAAGTCTTGTTGTCACTTACGCCAGGAATCTGGGTTTCTATTTCGAAACTGATCCTGAGACCACATAACCGTTTCCAGCTATGTCCTTGAAAGGAGGGCAAGTCAACAACCGGGACCTTTTTGCCACCGACGTATGAGGGGAGACAGTTTGTTCTCCTTAATGATCCAAGCTTGAAGACGCGGCAGACCCTGATCTTATCTACAAGCGTTTTCCTGGTCAAATTATTCGTATTATTGATGTCCGGTGACCCAAGCCGCGCTGCCAAGTGAGTATTCCCACATGGGCGGCTGGGTCGAAAACTTGCTCGAGGCATCATATAACAATCAGCCCGTTGTAATACGGTGGTGGAAAGAGCCGAAAGTGGAAGAGAGTGCAAAATGGGGCGTTACTGTCAGCCGGGGAGGCCCGTGTCGAGTTTGACCCGCATGATAACGGTAATGTCCTTACGTCTGATATGAGTATAAAGCTTTGAGTCAATTAATAAGTTACTTTGCGGGTTTCCCCATGTAAAGATGTTGAAAAAATCAAGTGGATATGGCTTCCTATATTGAGCCTCTAGCGTGTTGTTGACGCATTCTTCTGGTCATGCTTGTTAGAATAGCTGATGTTGGAAGAGAAGAAGAAACCGCATTACCATCTCTTGCAAGGCAATGTTGGGCGTATTTCTAGTTGCCAAAACGGCGTTGTGTCTTTACGCAACGTTGTGATTACCGAGTTACGACGGATGATTCCAGATTTACCAAATGCTTTCTTCAAAGTCTTTTGCCACTCACACCGCCAACTCCAATCTCTTCCAAAAAAGATAACGAGTCAAAAGTAAGCAAGTAAGTCAAAAGTAATTGGGTATGTGGGACGTGATTTGCGTCGCGCCTGCGCTCTAGCTGCTGCTGTGCTCCGTACATAGATGGCCGTTCCAATCATTCCGAGCATCCAATGAACCCGACAAACTTGGCACCAACAAAGCCAACCATATTGCCTTCGCGGGGTGTAGTTATAACCTTTGTAACTCGGCCGTCGCCGCTGCCTTCAACGAAGGCTGAAGTCTTGCGTCCAATAGGATATTCTGGTGATCTGTCGCACCCGCCCAGCGGGAAATCTTCCTGATTATTCGCAAGGCCACAGCACTACAAAAGGTAATTAATAAGATTCTTCGTTTCCTTTCGTCTTTTTAAAACTTACACCGTACGCGTTTAAACCCATAGCTTTACAGGTTTCGCTGGGGTCTGCAATACCCGAATCGCAGCAGATTTTACCATTAAACGGGATAGCATATTCTGTAATGATCTCAGGAATGTCTTTAAAAGGAGCATCCTGAGAAAGAACGGCAACCGGTGCCAAAAGAAAGAGAAGAAAGCTGCGCATTGTTGTTATTATAGAATGAGTTAGTTATACTGTACCACATCTTCTGTACAACAGGTGTTAGAAACCTAGTTTATATAGTTTATAGATAGGGAGGCATTATGCATTAGATCTAGATTAACAACCTCAGAATCTAGTATTATTAAAGGGGTTAATAGGGGCTGTAACACAGGTAGTTACACGACCAGCTGTTTCGAAATCGGGCAGTCACAGGTACAAATAACGTACATGCATAGTGAGTCGTGCATGTGCTTATCGTACCTTAAAGATTACCTTTTTAACCATTTTTTAAAAATCCAAAAGTTATCTAAAATGCATACAACCTTATATCTAGGTGCCAATAAGAGTTAGAAAGTAGAGAAAAATTCGTAAAGAACTTTTGTCATACCCTAACCCTACACTTTAACTCTAAACCTTATCGGTAAGAAGGATAAGAGAAAGTCAGGGTTAGGGTAGGCTAATATGCGCGACTCATTATGCATGTACGTTACCCCTAGGTCAGAAGATCTTGGCTTCGTTCTCGCAGCGCCGTTCTTTTCTACCATAAGCCGTATTATCCAGATCGCTTTGATATCTTCACTACGCTCGGATCCAGGCTCCCTTCCACTGTTCAACAAGGGTCTGACTTGGGCACCTGGCTGTAGCTGGAAGCCAGACAGGCATCGCCGCTCAGTTGGAGCAAGATACCGCACAGTTCCTGTGGTGTAAACCTCGACTATGGAGCGACGTCCGTAACCAGAATGGAGCGCGAGGTAGTGACAGTGATGGGACCAGTCGCCGGCGCTATCTGGTCAAGACATCTATTTTAGCTCCCCGAGATTTCCCGATATAGTCTGGCGATAAGTAAGTTCGCAATCGAACCCCAAGGCCGATGCTGGGCTTCTGCCGAGAAGCTTGACCGCAGAATACATGCAGCGTATAATAACGGCGATTGTGGTGATTGCTATCGATGATCCGTGGCAGATCTCTACATAGTAAGAGAGGAAAAGCGCAAGCAACCCTGCGCTGCAAGGCTATGTGCGCTGATAGGGGTGTCTGCCCCCGTTTAAGGATACTTCACAGCCCTTTCCAATTGGAAGAATCTCCGAGAGAACGCTTCTAGACGGATGGGATCTTTGCTTGCGGAACCGACAGCTCGTAGCACCTGACTGAGACAACGAATCAATGGGTGTGCGCTGGTGGCAGTGCCGTTGTTCCGCGACCAAACCTGCGTGGTTATTTAAGGG
The DNA here is from genome assembly GCA_034509685.1 of Colletotrichum cereale. Taxonomy (NCBI): domain Eukaryota; kingdom Fungi; phylum Ascomycota; class Sordariomycetes; order Glomerellales; family Glomerellaceae; genus Colletotrichum; species Colletotrichum cereale. The sequence goes on along the minus strand of JASUDE010000216.1, from coordinate 18,716 downwards.
TTCAATTACCTGCTGTCATAGTTTATGCCCGCCGAACCATTAATTCGCGCGGAGGAACCGTCCGACACTCTGATTCAGTGCAGGAGTGGGTATCGGAATGGACAATTTGTCGCTAAAAATGCATATTTCGCCGCGTCCGAAAATCACAAAATTTGACTAGCCGGGTTCATGGGGGTGCATCCCAAGGAACCTCGATGTTCCATTTGTGAAAGATTCGATGCGTTCGTCATCTCATATGGTCATGCTCTCTCCCCGCGGGGAAGTAGAAGTCAATCAAACGTCTTGAGGCTCTAACCCCATCATTTGCATTAGACAGTCCTGGGCGAGTGACTAAGAGAAACTCAATATGAATCTCGGTGTGCCATGCCCCCCTACTCGCAGTCGTATGCCTGGTGCAGTGGTCGGTGGCGACGAACACGACCTTGATTCTTGCAAAATCGGAAAGTCATCCCGACGGTACAGAATGGGGCGAGAGGATGATCGGGCGGGCACCCGACGAGTTGATTTTGAAACGGAGGCTCCGCCTGGCAGGGATATATGTGGTGAGCCACCCTCGCTTCAAAGGAAGTTGTCCGCGAGTCGCGCCGACGGCACCTCCGCTTGGCCACCATAGCGGGTAAGTCTCCACGACGACGCACTCTTCAGGGTGGTATACTATGGGCAAGTCTGTTTTACGAATGGAAAACGGGCCGTTGTTAATATCGCAGTTGCGATGCTGCGCTGCGGTGTTTTCTGAAAATAAACAAACAGTTCTGCAAGGAGTCAGTCAGCTACCTACTCTTATCCGATCGTTCCGCGAGGTGTCCAACGACTAGGTAGTTGACAAGCTTTTTGAATCAAGAATTACGGGGGCATGCATGCACCAAATAGAAAAAACCCTCTCCGTCCAGAGCGAAATATCGGGACAATATTTGGCGAACCAGTGTACGGATAGTCAAATCAACAATCCCAGAGAGATAATTTACAAACACCAATGCGTTGGTCTGGCTGGTCGGGTACAGCGCGTATGCGCTCACCGAGAAATGCCTTGAGTCATTTCCCCCCCTAAACCCTTGAAGGCTGTCCCGCCGTGACGTAAAGCCTCCGTTAACTAGTAGTCTGGGGAAACTACGGGGTAGTTCTCCTAAATAGATACGTAATGTAACTAGAGCCAAAGCAAACAATATCTGGTTCTTGCAGGAGGGGGCCTGTCAGGCTGGTAGAGAGGGAAATCTTGGCATCCAATGCCTGCCGTTCCTCCAGAGTTCCAAGGCTGGCGAGACAGTGCTCGGACTGATCTTTTTACAAAAGCGCATCATTCCCAGTCCCAACTTCGGCGTGTTGCCCTCGTGCCTCCAGACTTTCATCTCTAGTGGACAACAGTCTTAACTCCAAAGTCAATGCTTACCCGCTTGGCTATTCTTTCTTTTCTACGAGCATTCAACTCCGTCAACCACAAGTCTTGACTAGCTGTACTGCAAATTCGCTTCGTCTTAGAGGCTTTTCCAGCTTCAACAGTACTACAGACTGCGAGTGACTTGTGTCTCTTGTGTTACCCGAAGACGATCGAAACCCACACGTTTACTAAACAGCGACAAGCGGAAAACGTTTAATTGCCACCAATATGGCTTACAAGAAGGAGGATGTTGAAGGGTTGGAACCCGTTTCAACACGCTCGCAAACCGGCCAGGTCCTGGAGGACCCAGACGCATCTTACGATGCTGTCTTCGGCAAGATTAAGGAAGGCGGACCCAATTACCGCAACGTAGGAAATCCCAGTACATCATTTCTGTCCAGGCACTAACTCCCCAACTAGGTTGGCTGGAAGGGAACTGTGGCTCTCATGATGAAAACTCAGATCGGCCTGGGCGTTTTGTCCATTCCCGGTGTCTTCGATGTGCTCGGCATAGTCCCAGGCGTCATTGCACTGATCTGTATTGCCGCCGTCACGACGTGGTCCGACTACATCGTGGGTGTTTTCAAGCTCCGCCATCCCGAGGTCTACGGCATCGACGACGTCGGACGCCTGCTCTTTGGCCGCGTTGGACGTGAGTTCTTCGGTATCGTGTTCTGTCTCTGTAAGTAAACTTCCCCTCCCGGACTTCAAAAAGAATCGCTGCTGATTCGGGGACTTTGAACAGACTGGATCTTCGTTGCCGGCTCTGGCATGCTTGGTGCTTCGATCGCGCTCAACTCGGTTTCCATGCACGGCGCGTGCACTGCTGGCTTTGTTGCCGTTGCTGCCTTGATCGGCTTTGGGTTCGGGAGCATTCAGACCCTAGGAAAGATTACGTGGTTCGCGTGGATCGGTCTCATCTGCATCATGTCCTCAAGTAAGTGCAGCACCTAGCTACTTGAACGAAAGAATATGGGACAAAGAACAGCCAGCTAATCGAACGCAGTCTTCACTGTCACCGTGGCTGTGGGACTTCAAGATCGACCAGCTGCCGCTCCTCAAGGGGGACACTGGGTCTCTGACTACAAGCTCGTTGGAAGCCCTACCTTCGCGCAGGCTTCGTCGTCGCTGTCTACTCTTGTTTTCGCCTATGCTGGCACGCCGGCCTTCTTCTCCATCGTCTCTGAGATGCGAGACCCTCGTCACTACACCCGCGCTCTTATCATTTGCCAGAGTGGCGTGACCATCACCTACATTGCTATTGGATGCGTTGTGTACTTCTTCTGTGGCTCTTTCGTTGCTTCCCCCGCTCTGGGCTCCGCTGGTGCGACCATGAAGAGAGTGTGCTACGGCCTTGCTTTCCCCGGCTTGATTGTGACGACAACTCTCGTTATCCACGTAAGTCGCGCCTAATCTGCAAGCTGCGGTAACACTGAAGGGCATCGGCTAATGAGTGCATAGCTTCCCGCCAAATACATTTTTATCCGTATGCTGCGTGGATCCCGGCATCTGACTGAGAACACGATGAAGCATTGGGGCATCTGGCTCGGATGCACTTTCAGTATTGCCATTATTGCGTACATCATTGCCAGCTCTATCCCTGTCTTCGATGGTCTCGTTTCTCTCGTGGGAGCCCTCTTCGGAACCCTTCTTTCCTTCCAGCCGATGGGCTGCATGTGGCTCTATGACCATTGGACGGAGGGTAAGCTTGAGAAGCGGCCGAGATGGATTGCTATGGTCTGCTTCAGCATTTTCGTTATCGTCAGTGGTACCTTTTTGATGATCGCGGGCGCCTATGGTTCAATCGTTGGGATTTTGGACAGCTACAAGGAATCCGGGGGTTCGGCAGCATTTTCCTGTGCGGACAACTCCAACTCTATTTAGTAAACCCAGTATTTCTCCACGAGAGTACTGGATTCTCGTTCTTAATGTTCAATATACCCAATCCGTTCTGTTCCAGACACTCGCAGTGCGTTGCTGATTTTCGGCCGAATACCTGACCGCGTGTGAGATCAGCTGAAACGATGTCGTTTTGTCGGACGAGGTCACCGCGCTGATCTTTCATCCGTGGGAGACTGAAGAAGCCAGGATCTACAGGCTTGCGTCTTCAAAATAGTGTGTGTGCTCATTGCGCATGACCCCGAAACCTTTCACATATGGTATGTCTGTGGGCCGCAGAATGACCTGCAACGCCCAGTTTACCCAGATATGACCCTTGGCAGGGGGTGATGACGGCGTCATGATCTTCGGCCTTCGCCTTAAACTGGATCGTTCCGATGAATTAGTCCTAGCCCATGCTGCAATGACGGAACGATCCTCCGACGACAAGTAGGCCTCGACTGTATTTAGACTGGTCGTACACGAATATCTCATTTTTAATTGTAACGTCGGTTAACTGCACCGATATTAACTCATATGTGGTTTGCTGTCATCTTCGTGTTTCGTAAGTATATAACCCAAGTGTAAGGCCCCTATAATCAGAGTATTTAGTCTTCCTCGCTCATAAGTCTTATCTGTGACCGAGCTTCTTGCTGTTGTGTCCATTTTAGTATCTTTGACTGCATCCCGTTTTCGGAATTACCATAACGCCTCCACCCTAATCAACTTACTATGTAGGTCAGTCACGTATCATGCGTCTCATCTGATCTACATCAACAAGATTAGGCTGTAGATAGACATGACAGCACCTGATGCCTTGGAATTATGGTGATCTACTTCTCATATATCCCTATTAAATGAGCACATCAGACTCTGTAAGTTATAAGTACAATTATGGCTTGCAAGGCTCATAATATTGAAGTAATGGCGACCCCTTAATACAATGGTTATGCTAAGCAATCAAAATCTTCCAAGGAAGTTCGTTGTAGCTTCGAGAACATCAAATTTTATCTTAAGTTGATTTTACCAGCAACTCTATCAACCTGGAGAGAGTTATACCCCGTTCAAGACGTATCGGCAGTCGCTGTCCAGCTTCGCGTGGCCAACACGCCTTTTGACTTGACATCTAAAATGTGTTTTTGTCGTGAAGCGTGAAGCAGTGGCGTGAACAGAGGCATGCGCCACAAATGTGGCTTCCCTGTTGATGCGCTGACCAGAAATAGCCTAGTGAGTTGTAACCAACTCGTCCTGTACAGGACAACCACTTCATACTTGACTTTCTGGACGCCGAGGTTCATCACAGTTGTCAATATTTCTACAACAGTAGCCAACTGAGCATGTACACCCACGTGGGTGTTGAATGATCAAAAGAAATGCAGTCGTTTCATGGTGTTCATTTCATTTGGAAGGACACAACCCGAGGCTATGGGTAGCAGGGATTTGCTTTCTGGGAGTAAGACAACCTCACCTCCATGACGCAAAGGTCTCAAGATGAGAATTAGGTTCGTCCCGTTGGCAACGAACCTACGCGGTTTCGCCTACAAGCGAGGACACGCTCGCTTCGTAGCAACAGCCTCCATTTTGAGCGGGCTTGTATTGACAAATCATGACTTTTACCTTTAAGCGAGGGTGCTAATTCGACATGTCAGATTCTCATGCTGATATGGATCCAAGCATGGGTTCGGCTGCGGCAAAGAACATATGCCAGCCAAGGCTCCCTCCAGAACCATTCGATCTCAAACATGGCGGTGCAAGGGTCGTATTCGCATGTACAAACTTTACAATTTTCCAACAAACGAAGCATACAAGTGCGGGGTAAACAGCACGGCGTACTCTGTAACGCTGGACGGTCCAACAGCTTGAGCAGGGCCCCTGTAGTGCAGGGGCCAATGGAAGGTGGTAGCTTCGTCAAAGCAGCGCCAGGAGACAGATAAACATATTTCCCGCCCTAGGTTTCGCGCGCTCCCATTTCCTTTCGTACACGTAGCCTGTCCTGTCAACACAACGGAACGCGGGCCGTGAGACGATAACGTTTGTTCCGACTTCTAGCCTCATTATCAAAACATGGCGGGTCTCTTGACGATCCTGTGGGAGAATCCTTCCCATATTCTTGCGATTGTCTTGGGCACGGTGAGCAACACCAACGTCCCCTACCTTGGGCTCGAGTTTCTTGCTCAAGCTGCTTCAAGGTCTGTGAATGTGAATGGCAAAGCTGATTTGGCAGGCCTTTCTCTCGCAACTTATCCTCGCCGCCTACAACCTCTTTCTTCACCCTCTACGAAAGTTTCCCGGGCCAGTCTTTCAACGCGCTTCTCCGCTTGCCTGGGCCTGGCAAAATGCTTTTGGATACCAGGCATTTCATACTCAGCGTCTCCACGATCGATACGGCTCCATTGTACGCATTGGTCCAAACCACCTGTCGTTCACCGACGCAGATGCGTGGAAAGAGATATACGGTTTCCAAAATGGTAAAGACCTCGGAGACAACGAGCTGCCCAAGTCCCGTCTCTTCTCCACGCCGGTTGACGAAGTTCCAACGAACATACTCAATGCCGACCGTGAGGAACATCATCGCTTCCGGCGTGCGCTATCCCCTGGGTTCTCTGACAGCTCGATGCGAGCTCAAGAGAGCACAATTGTCAAGTATATCGACAAGCTGATCTCTAGATTGCACGAGAACTGCGATAAGAAGAAGGCGACCCTTAACATGGAGGCTTGGTACAATTGGGCGACCTTTGATATCGCTGGCGATCTCATCTTTGGACAATCATTCAACTGCCTAGAACGATCCAGCTATCATCCGTGGATTGCCTTTGTGCTGTCAGGTATTCGTTACAATGCCTTTGTGGTTTCCTTGAAGTATATTGGACTCGATTCGATCGTACAAGGCCTGTTCAAGATGGGCGGGCTTGCGCTCATGTTCGAGTTAACTAGATTAACAGAAAACATGATGAAGGAGCGGTTGGACATGGTGCAGGACAGGGGAGACCTCTTCGAGGGCTTGTTGAAAAAGAGGGAAGAATGGGTGATTGTCCCAACATGTTAGAACTTATTGCAAAAGCTAACGGTGTGTGACTGACAGAATATTTCACTTGAGAAATTATCCGCCAATGGCGTAGTTCTGGTAGTCGCAGGCTCTGAAACAACAGCGACCGCGCTTACAGGCACAACTTATCTCCTCGGTACTAACCCAAGAGTACTCCAAAGACTGAATGAAGAGGTGCGCTCGGCCTACAAGCACTCGAGCGAGATCACCATCGGCTCTGTCAGCAAGCTGACATACATGCTTGCCGTCCTGAATGAGGCCTTGAGGATGTACCCGCCCGTCACGTCCGGTCTTGTTCGTCAAGCGCCTGAGCACGGGTGCCAGATTGCTTCTGAATATGTGCCCAGAGGCGTGAGTAACTTTGCCGCGCTCGGAGAGCATCTTGAGCAGCTGACACTTGGCTAATTGCGTGCTGTCTCATAGACAATTGTCGAAATACAGCCGTGGTCGGCAAACCATAGCTTAGACAACTGGACGAGGCCCTGGGAGTTCCGGCCGGAGCGCTTTCTGGAAGACGGTAAAGCAGAACGCAATCGCCCAGAGGCATTACAAGCGTTCAGCCTCGGTCCTCGTAATTGTCTTGGGAAGAAGTAAGATGCCACTCCAAATTCATCTAGACCTGCTTGGTTGCGGTTACTAACACTGCCAAAACTTTCCAGCTTGGCTTATGCGGAGATGCGACTAGTTTTGGCCCGAATCATCTACGACTTTGATATCGAGCTTGCCGAGGGTAATGGCTCGTGGATCGGGAGACAACAAAGCTTCGGTGTGTGGAGCAGAGTTCCACTGAATGTGCACCTAAAGCCGATCTCTCGTGGAACTACCAAGTAATTGGTACATATGACTGACCAGACATATATATACCTACGAGATTATGCAAGAACGAAGTAGAGCATCTTCACGCGGGGAAACATGTAATTATAAATGCTAAATCGATGCTCAAGCAGTAAATGCTCTATTGACATGTATTGCGGCAAAGAGCTAATACCTGATTCTATTGACCTCTAAGCTGTTTCCTCAAAATCCTACCCAAAAGCTAGTTGCCCCGATAGTTTCTTACTTACAAATGAAAACTTGGGGGCAGCTTGACATCATAACGTTTAACAATCTGGGGCTCCTAACTTTGATAATGCCATTATCACAGAGACGCCGATGGAACAAAGGAGAGCGTCAAACCCGGTGCCGAGACGGAAACGATTTATTGCGGTTTTAAAGACAAGCGGCTTTAGACTTGGGGCGTGTATGAATCTTGATCAAGGAGGATCAACCCGTTCTGAGCACACCTGCCATAGCCTGGGCACCACAACGGGCCCTAGTGCAAAGAGTTCAAAGTCAATGGACTTTGAGTGCACTGGTTCGGCCTGATCAGAGACGCTGGCAGAGGGTCACGGATTCTTTGATTGCTCGGTGTTGTTGCCATTGACATATCACTCTTGAGGATTGCAGCTGAATAGTCACCAGGCGTCTGCGGTGGGCAGTTTGTAGTCGGCCGCGTGTAGCGTGATGACAAAACTTTTCGCAGTTGGCACAGGAAGATTTGTGGTCATACTCTGATCTTCCACTGGGGACAGAACGTACAGGCCAGAACGGTCCGCGGCGTGTCGGCGACCGGTGAACCCGCTTGCGATATTTGTCTATCAGAAAACGCTGGACCTTCCCGGCAGAGAATTTCTTCGTGTTTGCTTCACTACAGTATCTCAGGAGATCCTCCGCGCGGATTTTATGGAGACGGTAGGTCGGTTTGGGCTGCTTGTGACCCGGCCAATCCTTCAAGCGGACCGGAGCGAACCCCGGTATCCCGGAGCCAACTGAGACCAAGGACCTTGCATTATCAATCTCGTTTCCCGATGTGCAAACCCGCCAAGCTCGCGCCTACGCACTACAGCTACAGAACCACCGTGTCCACACTGCAGCCATCGTCTCTGGAGCTCAAAACCATACCATGATATCATGCTAAGAGGATTTCATATGCTGCAGTTGAATGTCTCATAGGCGTGGATGCACGCTGATGCTGATGGTTATCGGCAGAGATTAGTATTGTGAAAGTATTCTAGGACAACAACTAAACAACCTGTCGCTGTTCAATGCCCCTCTAAGCAACAGGCCCTCCGTTGAATAGCAACTCATTCTGCCCCGGTGTGCCCTGGTTGCCCTGGTAGAACATGGGGTCCAGGTCAGATAAGAAATAGCTGAAAATACCCATAACGTCGGTCCCTATAAGGTCACTTGTAGACACCTGGCCAAATCCTGTATTGAAGGGGAAGTCGTCGGACTCAAGGTGCAATGACCCAGACGATAAAGGCTGGCCCGTCGTAGCCCCCTGGAATGTCAGCATCAGGTTCATTGAACAGCCTATTTTGGAAGCTTACATCCGAGAGACCTGTAGTTACGGCGCTTGTGCCTACTGCCTGCTGACTACCTTCAAGCTCGAAGCTCGCTGTTTGTGGTGTTGTGGTGGACACCGCTTTCGATACTTCTGGGACCACCACCATCCATGATTCCGAGTTCTGGGTCTCGTTCACATAATCCCGCGCAATCTTGGAAAATTCGGCGATAAGCGACCCAGGTAGCGTGCCGCCACTAGCATGCTCCAGGCTGCAAAAGTGGTCTGCAACCATGTCAAGCAAAATCAGGTCGGAGGCCGTATCTGGGTGTTGTGGGTCATGAATCACAATGTCAAAAAGCACAAATAGAGCGGTGGTGGGGATTCCAGCAAGGATCCTGCAACAAACGAGGTAAGTGGTGATCTCATCTCATAGCAAAACTCTGTGTCTCAACATACCATGTAACCGTGTAAGGCTCGACCTCAATCATCGCAGTCAGCTCCAGAATACACCGAGACGCGGTCGAGATTGTCTTCATTTTGGACCACTTTCTGCTTACCACATCGGCGTCTTCCAATTTGGGCAGGTAGGCCAGTGTTGTCCGTGAAAGTGTAAGTAGGAGGCTATAGTATAGATAATGCATAAGGAGCGCAAAGGTTCGGGCCAAGGTGCCTGAAACAGCTTCAGGGCGAACGGATCCTCCCGGTCGGAAGCCGTTGTCTGGCAGCGACGCTTGCCAAGCTTCCAGCTCGGCATCCATCTGTTTGAGTACGTCCAAGTAGTATGAGTATGAATTCCCAGAAACCCCTACGGAGAAGAGCGATGTGTAAGCGCGTGAGAACAGGCGCGCGAGTCGCACGAGTTGTAGAAACCAGTTGAACTCCCCGATTGCGGCTTCGGGGACGACTGGAATGGGGCATTCGATATCGCTGTCAACAAATGTCTACCACACAGTCAGCACGGGGAGCTCTATTGCTTTGTTCAGTAGAGTTGCTTATATAAGACCCACAGAGCTTCTTCCAAAATGGAAGCTGGTGATCTTTTCGATGGCATACATAGTCCAGAAAGACTTCTGAAAAGCATGCGCTGATGGACCAGAAAAGTTGTGGCCAGACATCACCTGCGCTCGTCTGGCTGCTTCCGACATGATGACAGGTTGGATCGCGAGCCCAGAGATTGTCAACCCATATGCCGACATGGCAGTCAAGGCCTGAAGGGTAATGATGGAATCAGGCAATATCAGCAAGTCCGGAAAGCCGCTTAGGCTGACGGAAAACAACCGCCAGGATTCACCTTTGCCGGGCTCGAACGATCCGGCACCTGCATATTGAGAGCCGACAGCAAGGACCGCGTGGTAGAGGCAGGCCCACGGCTTGCTGTTCTGTAAAAGGCTGGGAAAATCCGAGCCCGAGATGGTAGCCTCGAACGATGGCCTGTCGAGAAACGGAAGCATCGGGTGAACACGATCGAAGTAGACTGTCGACGCTTAGCTGAAAGCGCTGAGAAACGGCAGGAACATTGTGAGTTACGGCGAATGTAGGATGATGCGCGATTACGGTCCGTTACCAATTCGGGCTGTTGTGTCTTCCGCGCGGTCGTTGTCATGGGGTCGGTACGGTGCAGTCGGCTGTTGACAACCATGGAGATCCTCCTGACGAGATCATTTACCTTCTGGTTTCGTAGACGCGTCGATAGCGACAACAGCCTGCTCTCCGAGAAGAATGTGAGGCTATTGCGGCCACCTTGGTCTGTCAGTATTTGTACTTCCCTTGAGCCTGTAGCGTCTCGACACTTACCTAAAAGCCCGTTGCGCTGGGGTTTGTTTAGCAAGTCTATCCGCCGAAAGGTAAGTTCCACTTACCGGGAAGAACAAATTATTTTCGTGACCATGTTCGCCAGGCTTCTTCATCTTCAGGGCTCTCTCGATGACGCGATCGACGTGGAGGTATGGAACACAGTGAGGTGGGGATTTTGGCGAGAGGCTCCCTGTGGCCTCATGATATGTGTTACTATCTGATGCTGACAGGTCCAGCACCGCCTTTGCGTCTGGCGGGTTGGGTGCTGGCTGGCTTGATGGCGAATAGTTGACTGGGAGAAGTTGGCCGGCGACTTCACGAGAATCAGCATAGAATCGCATCCACACTGCATCTAAGAAGAGCGGTGGCATCGACCTGTATTGCTTTCTCTCTTGTGGTGCTGTTGGGCCATGAGCTTCACTGTTTTTCACGTACCATTACGTCTATGCGCGAGCCTCTTCACACTGAAGTGACACACTTCCTTCCGTCGCTTTTCCCGTTCGGAATCAGTCAGCGAAGTGCGGGATACGTCGAGAGTGGAGCAACGGAGGGGTGTTTTACAATACAGTGTGTACAAGGCCCTGGTGGTCCGCCTGTATGCGAAGTCAGCCGATGTACTCCTCGACTTCTCTGATGGCCATACTGGGACAGCGGACTTTGCGAATCTTGCAGGCGTCGCAGGGTTTATGAGTCCGAGATCCAACACCGTAACCCGACTTGTCAGTCATGTTATGGTTCCGTAAAGGGTTCAGGGAGGGTCACTACTTGGAACGAAATGAGACGAAGAATTCCAGCAGTTCGGAGACGAGGATAGGTAAGGAAATGAAAACCCCGACTTTGACATGAATTAAACCTTAGACGTGTTTGGGTTTCGGATGGTGGATCCACTGTAGCTTCGCCTACGATGGACTTCGGCCCCGAGATGCCGAATCAGGCAACTCTACGTGTGAATCAGATAAATCAACACTGCTCGCGGGTCGATTAACACCCCAGAGTGGTTTGCAGGCTCTTGTCTGCGTGGTACGACCTTTCCGCCTGGAAAGCTCACAGTAATAAGACTTATATGACGATAGCATACTTCCGAACTTACAAAACATTGGCCGCGCCGGGTTTACTCAAATTGTCCTTCGCCGAGGCCACATATCCTCACCCAGTTGCCACTCAAATTGTCGATGAGGTTTGTCAAGCGACAAGGAGATTCCCAACGCCTTTTTATTTCGAGAAATCAAAGTAAACGAGGAAGTTCAAGTGAGAATTACACGCGTTATTTGAACCAAGTGTTGAATGTCTCGGTTCATTGTCATCATTCGAATCATTTGCATGTAACGCAGTTATTACTTCGTCATAGCTATCAAATTCTAACGCACGAGAGGTAAAGATCTTATTACCACAAAGTTTGTCACTCATTTGATCAGTACACTATACGGCCAAATGCCTAACCTTATTCAAACCTTTGTTCAAATTTAGAAACTTGACCATAGTTCTGTACCTCGGGACTTTGAACGCAAGTTCATGGACTAACCTAACTGTTGTGATGCTGAGCATCGCCAAACCCACTGGGTTTAACGGGTTTATCCCTGATAACCCACTACGGCTATTAGCTGTGGTTTAGCTGTAGTATCTACTGCAGCTAACGGTGTATTTCACTGCCTATTCAACCAGGCAGCCCACAATAGTTACACTTCCTAGTTACGCATAATTAAACCAGAACCCCTTATTTATTACTTACCTATTAATACGTATAGTTAACTGTATTATAAACCCTTATAATATACTAACACTAATTAGTAGTTAATTTTATAGTAACTACTACTATAATTTACTATAGATTAGTAAGGATTTACTAGAAGAGATAATTTAACTAGGAGAAACACCTAAAGAGAGTTATTCTATAGATAGAAAGTATATAATAAAACCACTTATAGATATAACTTATAATTATTTTATATTACTTACTAAAAAGACCCCTTATTACTTAATATAGTAGTAAAGAGCCTAATTAGCTAATTTAAAGCAAATAAGTAACTTACCCTCTTAGTAAGTAGAGAAGACGCTAAGAATATATAGCTATCTTACGCCTTTTTATAACTTTATTACTTTATAAGAAGTTAATTCTAAACTATAAAAAACACCTTAATTTATATACTATTAGATAACCTAACTTTTATATAGTTACTAAAAAGTAACCTATAAGTAAAGTTAAAAATAATAAAAACCTAGCGTAATAACTCTACTTTAAGCGTAACATATAGAATAGTACTAAAAGCTTTTTTATTAAAAACCCTAGTAAAGGATAAATCCCTTATAAGATTATAGTTAAATATATTACTAGTAAGTAATAAAGAATCTAAAGCAGAAGAAGTACTAGTAAAAACTATAAGATCCTAGTTAAAAGTAGTAAAGATAGTATAAATCTCTTTAAAACCTACACTATAGACTATAAACCCTAAAGCTATATTTTAGATACTAAAGAAACTAGCTTACTATATTAATAAATAACTATAAGGTATTATACAGATTAATAAAATACCTAATAACCTCTTAAGTAATAACTATAGAAAAGTATTAGGTGCTATTATTATCTATAGAATAACGATTTTTATTAAAATAAACGTAATTAAAGCTAACCTCTAGGATAGTACCTATTTATTCTTTAGTAGGTAGTTAAGAGATAATTTTTACACTATAGATAAAAACCTACTTATTAAATTCTATAAATTTCTTATAAAATAAGAAGTCTAGATCTATTAAATTTAGTAGGTTGTTAGGGTAAAATCGCAGTATATTATCTTATGTCTTCTTCTATATTCCTCTTCCTTATAGCTAAAATTTACCTATAAAGTTATCCCTTAAGGGGTAAATAGTAGTAAATCTGTAGCCTCTTATTAGCCTAATTCCCCTATAAAGTAGGGTATATTACCTATAGATTCCCTAGTACTTTACTATACACTACTATACTATTTTACTAAATTTAATACACCCCCTTAGGGCTGCCTAATTCTATAGGGTAATAACTTATAAAAGGGCTAGCCTAACCTTACTTTACGTAGCGTATTTCCCTTTTATATTATTATTATCCTATATATTATCTTTTACTATATTTACTTTCTATTTTAATTTATTTTCTTCTATCTTATATATATAATTTACTTTAATTTATACCTATTAATTACTTATATATAATTACTATATAAATTTAGTAAAAGGTTATACTATAAGCGCTTTTATTATCTTATCTACTATTATCTTAGTAAACTACTAATACTCTATAATAATCCTCCCTTTAGTAACTTCTTAGTGTAGCTAGTAGTTATAAATATTTATATAGTAAAGCTTTATCTATAGCTAGATTATCTTAATACTAATAAGGCGTATAGTCTACGTATTATTATAGTTAATTTAAACTATAGGTTGCTTTATAGCCTCTTTACTAGGTAATAGTTAGGCGCTAGCCCTACGTTTTATAGGTAGTTTTACCCCTAGCGTAGTAATTAGTTAACTAGTAAAAAGAGCTTTTTTTATAGCTAAAGAAAGGGCTAGAAGTTCTACTTTAGTAGTTAATATTATAATAGTATTTTACTTATTAGCTTACTATATTACTATTCCTCTAAATAACTTTATTACTACTACCTATAAGCTTTTTCTATCTAGGTTATTAGTAAAGCTTATATTAGCTAATACCTTAAGGGCGTTATTATAGCTACCTTTATCTATACTATATATAAGGTAAAGGTACTATAAATAATAGAGGTAATTTAGTATATAGTCTACTACTTATTAGTAAATATCTTTAGGATTATAGTTAAATTACGCTAACCGGCTTACTATAAAAGCAATATCTAGCTAAATTATTACTATAGTATATAAAATTATCCTTATTTCTTACTAATAGTAAGTAACCTTTTATAAAGAGGTAATTCCTTTATAAAGTAGTAAATCTTCTTTACCTATTAGAGTTAATTTTAGTATATTATTTCTATATAGTAACTTTATAGCCTTTTTATAGTATACTAACTATAACAGCTAGAGACGTTTTATAGTTTAATTACATAGTACTTTAATACCTAAGAACTACTAAAGTAGCTTACTACCTTTAAGGTAATATTATCTTTAGAGGGCTACTATTACTTCTTAGGTAGTAGGCTTATCTTTATAGTAGAAGGTAAGTACGTAATTATTTATATAAAAGAAGAATATAAGGCTGTTTTTTATTTAGTAGTAATTCTTACCTACTATATAGTAAAACCTAAGCTTATAGAGGCCTTTCTTAAAGTGCTTTTACTATAGTAATAGTAATTAGTAGAGGCTATATAGCGCTTTCTAAAGCTAGAGAATTCAGCCTACATAATAATAGCCTAGTAGTATCTCTATATATATAATTTCGTTAATTTCTATATAGATAAAAGCGTTTACTATGTTATATTAAAGAAGCTTTAGATTAAATTACGTAGTAATTACTATAAGTATTTTAAAAGATATACCTATAAGTGTAGCTATATAAGTATTATATAGATCTTTTACCTATTAATTACTATAGATTACTAGCCTTACTTTAAATTTAGTAAGTCTACTATACTTATCTAGCTTATAGGTATATACCTATTAGTAATGTAATAGGGTGAAGTAGTCTTACGTTAAGGCTTAAAACAGTAAAGTAAAAACAGAGTCTATAAGTAGAAGGGCCCTATAGTTATTATAGAGATAGTAGACATATAGATAGTTAATATATAGTTATTACTATAAGCTTATTACTTTTATATATATTAGTATTTTTATAATTTCTCTATTAATACTTTATCTTTTTAGATTTTCTCTTTAGATTAGGTCTAAGAATTAAAAGACCTATTAATTAGTATATGCTTTACTATAATTAGAGTTTGTTAGAGGTAGGTATAGTTTTTATACTTTTCCTTTAGCCTTCTTAGCTAGTAGGCCTAGCGCTTTCTTAATAGTGCCTAGAGGTAGATTCTATCCTTTAAGATAGTAAAGATTTATCCTTTAGAAAGCAGTCTAACCCTTCTATATAGCTTATATAAATTAATAAATAATATAATATAAAACGTATTACTTCTACTATAGATATTAGAATAAAATTTAGTAACTATAAGTACTAATTTTATATAACCTATAACTCTTAATAGAGTAGTATAAAGGCTATATACTATTACGCTATAAAGAATTAGGTTTATAAATCCCTTTATTAGCTTTATATATCTTACTAAAGTATTTCTCTTTTTACTTAACTAGGTTACGTATTACCTACTAACTAACCTATCTAGCGTATATAGTAAGACTACCTATAATAATTCCTAAAGAAAAACCTAAGGAAGTTATTAGTACCTTTAAGCGGATACGCTATAAGAATATCGCTAGAAACTAGAGTATCTTAAGGTAGGAATACTAAAGACCCTAAAGACCTCCCTTAAAGAGTTAAGAACAGCTAGCCTAAATAAGTATTACTTATTCCTATATCCCTTTATCCCTTATATATATATATTTTATTAAGAACTAAAGGAGACCCCTTAGTTAGGTAAGAGACTCTTAGATTTAAAACATACTAATATAAATAAGAAATAATAGTAGTCTTACTAAGCTAATAAGTGTAGTAGAGGCACTAGTTAGGTTAGAACTAATAAATAATAATAAGAGTAAGGAAATAAGAAGAGATATTAATAGAGTAAAACAGACGTATAAGATAGCTATTAAAAGTAATAAGGAGTTATATAGCTACTATACGCTAAGGACTAAAAAATATCTATTTAACTTATTATATAAGAAGAATAAAGTTATTATTAAGTAATAAGCTATAAACTAGTAGCTAATTACTATTAATAAGAAATAATAATTATACTATATTTCTTATACTATTTAAACCTTTTTTAGATATAATTTAAGATATCTAACCCCTTTTATATTAACCCTAACTTAGAGGATAGCTTCTTAAAGGGTAAGAATATTACATCTAGTCCTTTTATAGGCATAAGCTTTAATACAATATAGTAAAGAGCTCTTAACCTAAAGGAGGTTAATAATAGAGGTATATAGAGTCTTCTAAAGTAGAGTTCTTCTCCTAAGTCTACGCCTATAACTACTAACAGTATAGATACCTTTATAAAGTATACTATAACTATTACTAATTACCTCTAACTAGCCTAGTTAATTAATAAGTAACTAACTATTACGCCTATAACCCCTTACTCTACAGGAGCTCCTAAGTTTAAAGGTAATAATATATCTAACTTTTTAGATAAATATAATAATATAGTATCTCTCTCTTAGAAAAGCGCAGCTAATAAGATTAAGGAAGTTTATATATATAGTACCCCTAACTTCACTAAGGCTATAGAATCCTATACTATAGGATAAGTCTTTTAGGATACTACTAAGGCTTAATTAATAAAGGTCTTTAGATTAGCAGACCTAAAGACTTATTAAAACCCTAATAAAGAGTTATAGAACCTTATTAATAGTCTTTATATTAAAGATAATAATCCTAATAGTATAATAACCTTTCTATTAATAATTTAAACGCTATAATATAAAGCTAAAGCTTATAGTAATACTACGCTAGCTAATTTAAAACTTATATATATTATCTTTTACTATTTTTTATAGTAAGCTATATAGGCTGTTACTAAAACCCTTAGCTATAAAGTAACTAAGGTGCCTAAGAAGAGCTAGACGCACGTTAAAGATATACTAGTTTAATAGTCTAAGAATTAGCTTACCTTCTAATAGTTAACTAGGTAAGTTAAATTAAAGCCTATTATACTACTACTATAAGTTAATAAAATAAGCCTAGCTACTAAGACGTTAAATAGCTAAGTGAATACTACTATTAGTTAAGCTATTACTTCTGCTATAGATACGCTTATAAATAACTTCTAAAACCTCTTAGTTAATAAGGTAGAAGTTTAGGCAAAGTTTTAGGTACTAGTTAATTAGATTACTTAGCCTAATAGCTTTATAACTCTTAATATTAGAAACCTTAACCTTATAATAAAAGGGTATTAATAATAAGGATATTCTTAGACCTATAGTAATAATAACTATAGTTATAAAGGAGGTTATTATTATAAAAGAGGAAATAGGTATAGATATAGAGGAGGTTATAGTAGCTACTAAAACTACTAAGGCGTATAATAATAATACTATAATCCCTTTTATACTAATAGTACCTATTAGTTTTATAAATCTATAGTATATATTATTTCTAGATATAATAAGGCCTACTGCTATATTACTTATAATATTTACTACTATAACGCTCCCTACTAGTTTATTAGTAGCGTTAAAGATCCTAAAGTTATAGTTAAGGTTAGTATTACTAATAAAGGCTAGTAGAAGATATAGCCTAATAGTAAGATAATCTTCTATTATATCTTTACCTATAAGGAATCGTTTAAATTTATTATTAACGTAACCTATATTATATATTACGACTTTTAGCCTAAACTAAAAAGCAATATTAGGAGGTATAAGTCTTATGCTACTACTAGATTACTATAGGATAGGTTTATAAATTATACTTTAGTTAAAGAGGTTACCTTTATAAAAGACTATTTAGATTCCTTTTATATTACTACTTTATAAAGGCATACTAAAGACATTTATATAGCAGAGCGCACTAAGACCTCTAATTATTAATATAAGCCTTATAGTACTTACTCCTAATATAAAGTGTGCCTAATTAACCTACTAAACATTTAGTAACCTTAACTAGATACTACTAATAGAGTAATAGAGGTAGAAGATAATAAAGACTAGTAAGAAGAAGTCTTTAATATAGTAATAACTTTAAAAATAGAGAAGCCTTTAGACTCTTATTCTCCTTTTAAAGGCTTTAGTATATAAGGAAGCTAAACCTTTATATAAGAGATTATATATAAGTAAATAAATAATAAGATTTTAATACCTAAAGATTTCCTTTAATAAGCTTAGCCTAAATATAATAACATAGTTTATTAGTAAGCTAAAGTAACTATAATAGACTATAAAGCTAGGCTTATAAAAAAAGCTTATAATATTTTTATTATAGTAGATAAACACCTTTTATAGTATTTTAATAAGGTAGGGAGCTAAGATAGCGCTATTTAAAGATATATAAAACAATAGAACTAAGCTAAAGGTTTCTTACCTAACCCTATAACGTTATAACCTATAACGACTAATACTTTAAAATATTTATAGACTTAATCTACCGACTTTAGGGTTAATTTAATTAATATAGTCTTTAAAGAAATAAACGCTATTAACCCTAATTTAGAATAAGCTTTTACTACTATATCTTAACGTAT
>JASUDE010000215.1:0-78256 GCA_034509685.1 Colletotrichum cereale | reverse complement strand
GGTAGTTTTTTAACTTACTATATAATAGAAGGGTGTAAAGTGTTTACTAATAAGTACTAATTAGGTTCTTTACTTATATATAAGGGTAATTAGTCTCTATAGTAGTTAAATTACCTATTATTTACTTATAAGTTACTTTAGTAAGAAAAGCTACTTTAAATAAGGTTTATAAAATATTTACTTTTAATTTACTAAGGCTTATAGTAAAGTCTATGTTTTTCCTACGTCTAAGAGTATTTTATATATATAAGGTAGAAAAAAGTAGTATATTTACTAATATATTAAATGTAAGCTAAGTAGAAAAAGGTAGTATATTCTTTACTAATAGGGATTTTACTACTTAAGTAAATACTAGTATATCTTTAAGAAATAGCGCTTTTTATACTAAAATAAAAAAAAGCTATAACTTTAGTAGTAAAAATAGTAAGTTAAAAAGTAACTTAATAATTTACTATATCTTATAAAAAGGGTATAAAAGATTTACTAATAAGAAGAATAACTATATAGTTACTACTAAGTAATAATACCTATAGCCTTTTACTTCTTACTACTAATGTATATACTAAAGGAGTTAGTACTACTTAATTTAAAGGTAACTAATTATATATTTAATAACTTTATATAGTTTAAAGACTTATATAGTATAGCTATAAGAGACTACCTTTAGGTAGGTATAAAGCCTATTATAATTAAAAGATATAGAATAGCTAAAGTATATATAAAAGGTAATAATAAATTAGTAAAAATAAGCCTTTATAAAGTAATCTTTTACTATAACTTTACTATAAACCTTATCTCTTTTAACTAACTAAAAAAGATAAGTATTTAATAGGATACTAGCTTAGGAAATAACTACTTTTATTAATCTAACTACTTATTAATTAGGTATATTACTAAAAAGAATAATTAATATATATTTAAATACTACTTTATTATAGAATCTAATAATATAGCTACGTTTATCTTATAGAGAAGTACTAATAATATACTTCTACTACTATAGAAAAAGTACTACTATACTATAGTAATATAAAGAAAACCTATACGTAGAGATATAAAGCTATAGTACTACTAGCTTAGGTATTTAGGTGTAGTAGCCCTCTATTAATTAACTAACGCTACCTAAAAAGTATAAATAATAAGTAGCTATAGTATAATAATCTATAACTATATAGCCTATAGTCTAGGTAAAATAAAGCGCTAAGTGTAGTAGTAGCTTTATAAAAGTATAAATATTATAAAACCTAGTAACTAAATAGTAATTAACTTTTATATATTTAATAAGGGGTATAGTAGATATACCTTATAGATACTTATTAGTAACTATATATTAGAAATATTATAGGATTTCTACTTATAAGACTATAAAAGTAATATAATTAACTAAATACTATATAAATTCCTTATATACCTTAAGAAGAATTAAAGTATATAAGTAAAGGTTATTAAGACTAATAGAGAAATACTTTACTATAAGTAAGTAATAAAAATAATTACTACCTATAGAGTAACTATTAAGTACTTAGCGCTAAGTACCTAAGCTTAGAATAAAGTAGCTAAGCGTATTATAGTAATTATCTACCTTAAGGTAAGATATATAAGAATTAATATAAAATTACCTAAAGCTTTATAGCTAAAGATATATATAGTAGTAATATACCTATATAACTATATACTATTAGTAGTTAGGAGGTAGAAATCCCTATATTAAGTGTAGTATTTATACTTTAACCTATTTACTAATATTATAAATCTATATATAAAGCCTAACCTTTCTTATATATAAGTATATAGCTATTAAGCTTTTACCTTAATAGCTAATATATAACTTAGGTGTAATAAGTAAAAGAAGTTATCCCTATAGGTATAGATTAGTTACTTAATTAGTTACACTTTAAGTAATTTATACTATATATAGTATTTTATTAAAAATAAGGTATTTACTATATGTAATATAATATTTAATAAAAAAGAGAAATTTAATAGGTTAATTAACTACTTACTTAATAAACTATAAGACTAGAATCTTACTACTATTTAGGTATAAATTAAATAACTTATTATATAAAGTATATTAGCCCTATAGGCTAAGGAAATTAATAAAGAAGAAGGTAATATTATTAAAAGATAGTATACTAAGGCTATACTAAATAATTATAAAGCTCTTAAGAAGAAGTATAGATATTTATAAGTAACTTTTACTTTTTAGCTAATACCTCTTTTATTACTACTAGCTACGTTCTTTAGCGCTTTAGTAGAGCTTAACGTAAGGGGTAAAACTAATAATAATACTATAAAACACTTTACTTTATAAGTAAATACTATAAAAGATTATAATAATACTATAAAACACTTTACTTTATAAGTAAATACTATAAAAGATTATAATAATACTATAAAATACTTTACTTTATAAGTAAATACTATAAAAAATTATAATAATAATATAAAGAACTCTACTTTATAAGTAAATATACTATTAATATTAGTAAATATATTGCCTTTTTCTACCTTACCTATATATATATTAGTAAGAAATAAACTACCTTTTTTTACTTTACTTATATATATATTAGTAAATAATATACTACCTTTTTCTACTTAGCTTATATTTAATATATTAGTAAATATACTGCTTTTTTTTACTTTATATATATAAAATACTTTTAGACGTAAGAAAAGTATAGACTTTACTATAAGCTTTAGTAAATTAAAAATAAATATCCTATAAACCTTATTTAAAGCGGCTTTTCTTATAAAGATAACCTATAAGTAAGTAATAGGTAATTTAACTACTATAAGGACTAATTACCCTTATATATAGGTAAAAAACCTAATTAGTACTTATTAGTAAACACTTTATACCTTTCTATTATATAGTAAGTTAAAAAACTACCTATATAAAAGTAAATTTAAGGAAGTAAAAAAAAGCTACTTATATAGCTATAAAAAATTATAATTATAATATAAAGTAGTATAAAGAGAAGCTATAAGGCACTAAGTACTTAGTTACTAATAGGTATATACCTATAGGCTAGATAAGTATAGTAGACTTACTAAATTTAAAGTAAGGCTAGTAATCTATAGTAATTAATAGGTAAAAGATCTATATAATACTTATATAGCTATACTTATAGGTATATCTTTTAAAATACTAATAGTTATTACTATATAATTTAATCTAAAGCTTCTTTAATATAATATAGTAAACGCCTTTATCTATATAGAAATAAATAAAACTATATATATAAAGATACTACTAGGCTATTACTATATAGGCTAAATTCTTTAGCTTTAGAAAGTACTATATAGCCTTTACTAATTACTATTACTATAGTAAAAGTACTTTAAAAAAGGCCTCTATAAGCTTAGGTTTTACTATATAGTAAGTAAGAATTACTACTAAATAAAAAACAGCTTTATATTCTTCTTTTATATAAATAACTATATACTTACCTTCTACTATAAAAATAAGCCTACTGCTTAAGAAGTAATAGTAGTCCTCTAAAGATAATATTACTTTAAAGGTAGTAGGCTACTTTAGTAGTTTTTAGGTATTAAAGTATTACGTAATTAAACTATAAAACGTTTTTAGCTATTATAGTTAGTATATTATAAAAAGACTATAAAGTTACTATATAGAAATAACGTATTAAAATTAACCCTAATAGGTAAAAAAGATTTACTACTTTATAAAGAAATTACCTTTTTATAAGAGGTTACCTACTATTAGTAAAAAATAGGGATAATTTTATATACTATAGTAATAACTTAGCTAGATATTACTTTTATAGTAAGCTAATTAGTATAATTTAACTATAATTCTAAAGATATTTACTAATAAGTAGTAGACTATATACTAAATTATTTTTACTATTTTTAATACTTTTACTTTATATATAGTATAAATAAAGATAGCTATAATAACGCCCTTAAGGTATCTACTAACGTAAGCTTTACTAATAACCTAGATAGAAAGAGCTTATAGGTAGTAGTAATAAAGTTATTTAAAAGAATAATAATATAGTAAGCTAATAAGTAAAATACTATTATAACGTTAACTACTAAAGTAAAGCTTTTAGCTTTTTCTTCTACTATAAAAGAAGCTTTTTTTACTAGTTAACTAATTACTACGCTAGAAGTAAAACTACTTATAAAACGTAAAGCTAACGCCTAACTATTACCTAGTAAAAAGGCTATAAAGTAACTTATAGTTTAAATTAACTATAATAATATATAGACTATACGCCTTATTAGTACTAAGATAATCTAGCTATAGATAAAGCTTTACTATATAGATATTTATAACTACTAGCTATATTAAGAAGTTACTAAAAGAAGGATTATTATAAAGTATTAGTAGTCTACTAAGATAATAGTAAATAGAATAATAAAGGCGCTTATAGTATAACCTTTTACTATATTTATATAGTAATTATATATAAGTAATTAATAGATATAAATTAAAGTAAATTATATATATAAAATAAAAGAAGATAAATTAAAATAAAAAGTAAATATAGTAAAGAATAATATATAAGATATTAATAATATAAAAGGGAAATATACTATATAAAGTAAAGTTAAGCTAGCCCTATTATAGGTTATTACCTTATAGAATTAGGTAGCCCTAAAGGGGTGTGTTAAATTTAGTAAAATATTATAGTAGTATATAGTAAAGTACTAGGGAATCTTTAGGTAATATACCTTACTTTATAAAGGAATTAGGCTAATAAGAGGCTATAGATTTACTACTATTTACCTCTTAAGGGATAACCTTATAGGTAAATTTTAGCTATAAGGTAGAAGAATAAAGAAAAACACATAAGATAATATACTATAATTTTACCCCTATAACCTACTAAATTTAACACCTTTATAGTAAGCCTAAATCTATAATTAATATAAAGAGATATATAGTATAAGCCCTTTAGATTATAAACTAGCTTTAATAGAAGTCTAATACCTTTTATAAAAGCTAAGAGGGTGTGTTAAATTAGTACTTAAGGGCCCTTAATAGTTAGTGTTAAATTTGCAAAAGAGTAAAGCTTCTAGCTTTATTATAGGATCTAACTATTAAGGGCCCTTAAGTACTAATTTAACACACCCCCCTAGCTTTTATAAAAGGTACTAGACTTCTATTAGAGCTAGTTTATAATCTAGAGGGCCTATACTATATATCCTTCTATATTAATTATAGATTTAGGCTTACTATAAAAGGAATCCCTATTACTACTTTCTTAACTTAACTGAGATTTAAACATAGGTGCTTAAGATTAGTAGTTTAGGTTGCTTTACGTAAAGCTACTAAGCGAATAAGACTCTTAATTGTTAAATTTGTAAAAGAGTAGAGCTCCTGGCTTTATTACAGGATCTAACCATTGAGGGCCCTTAAGTACTAATTCAACAGTTAGATCCTGCAACAAAGCCAGGAGCTCCACTCTTTTGTAAATTTGACAAATACCCCCCCCTTAACTTCGCCCTACTAGGAAAACCCCCCCCTAAACTTCTGCTCCACCTACCGGATACCCCCCCCTGAACTTAGAATACCCCTCCCTGAACTGTAAACCCCCCGAACCCCTGATTCTCAACCAGCGAGGTCTTCTTCTTTATTAGTAAGAAGGTTATTTATCCCGGATACTACCTTAGGGAGAGAAGTGAAGTGGTTTTACATACTGAGGTTACTATATATTCATTGTCACAGTTAACATAAGGCGGCTGTGCCCCTGAAACTGTGTCCGGTCACAGGACTCGCTAATCAGAAACGGTAACGCATTAACCCCCGAGTCGTAATTAACGAACATTCGGACTCTAGCCGAAGATTTCGCGATTTAGCGTGGATGGGCAAAAACGTATAAGAATACTTAGAAGTCCTGCTCCTCCCCACCCTGGATGGATCATTCTCCATAAATCACTTTTGCAAGAGAAATCCATCTCGGCTCTAGCGCTTCCACATCACTTGTTAAAGTTAATGTACTTATCTTGATCACGGGTTTGCCGGCTGCCCAGGAAGCTGCCGTACGCACCTGCCTTGGGGGGTGGGTGCCATTCTGTGCCTGCAAGTTTCTTATAAAAAACCAATTTAATCGCTCTATGCGTAGACCCTAACGGCCGCTGTTCTATGTTGTGCCCAAGGTTCGGATGCGATTGTCACAACAGAAAGAAGCTAGGAGGAGCACTCACCCGCTCCAAATGTATCACTGACGTCCAATGCATTAGTCGTCATACATCGCGGTTCTGAAGTAATCCAAGGTTTGCAGAATACCATGGCCTTTGTGGACGGCTGCTGGGTTATTCTTGGTAACAGGATGAGTGGCATGGAGTCGTCGCAACTTGAGATGGTGTTGCGCATCAGGGAGTTCTCGGTAAGATGGAAACCTTGGAGTCCAAACAAAACAGTTGTTTGAAACCCTTACTATGAATTGGCCAATCATCGCTGACCCTCTTGCCGTATCTATCAAGCCCATTGCTGATCCTCAAGCTGGTAGAGACGTCATAACCGGCCATTTACTAACAGCTAATCCCATTTACTAACCCTGAATATGTGCGGCTAATTTTCAAGAATCATAAGTGAAGTTATTTGAAAGGTTGACTGGTTGGGTTGGTAAGTCGGGTGCTGGGGTTGTTCTGAGTGCCCCGCTGTAGCTGACTCGACCTGCCCTCCACATCATAGGCGTCATCTCTAATCTTTAGAGATGGACCTACGTCCTGTCAGTCAGTGGGGAGGTGAGTCAGGCCGGCAGCTGTATGCCATTCGTTTTCATAACGGCCTTTTGAAGAATAATTATCCACAGGCTTCCCAATCATGATCACGTTGATGGTTAACCCCGGTCTTCCCCGCGCGCTAGTCTTGTTAATGCGAGTAAACCGGGGAAGGATGCGGGGTTCTCATCTTGATGCCGTTACACCTGCACAAGGATCCCAAAGGTTAGTGTTTTACTTACTAACCAGAATTAGAGATTGATCGGCAGGTAGATATACTTAATAATAGTAGGGAAATAAGACAAGATTGAAGTACTAGTACTGAATCCTTCCTCCATTATTCTCAATTACTAGGTGAAGTCGATAAGGCATAGAGTATGCCAGTTGTAACAGCCACTCTTGAGGTATAGCCTCCCAAGCAGCCCAAATAGCGGCTCGTAACTCGTCAAGTGTAAGGGATTAAATATCGTAGTGGTTTTCAACCCAATCCTTCATCCAAAACCAGACGTTCTCAATTGGGTTGAGGTCAGGAGAAAGTGGTGGCCACTTCAATAGACAGATCCCCATCTAGTCTAAAGCTTAAACTGCAATCTTTGCTTTATGGGCTGGGGCGTTATCGTGCTGAAATTAGCTGAGATACTCTTCGCGGAAGAAAGACGCCACCATAGGAAGGATTAGAAAGATATACTTATAAGCAGTTATACCTCCCCAATCCTTCTCCCATATGAAACCAGGACCTTTTTTGCTACCAGCAAAACTACCCCAAAACATCCAACCAAGCAGTTTCTTCCTCAGAAGAGCAAAGGACTCTAGATCCTCTAGTTAGTGCCTTATTATCCACTTCTTCCATAGAGGGTTAGTATTTGCCCAGGTTTCATCCAAGAAGATTACATCAATCCAATCTTCTAGCCGAGGGCGACATTAGAGCTGCTCGCAGGCAAAGCTGAGGCGTTTGTTCTTATTGACTTGGTTCAAGTAGATTCGCCGTGGCCGAATCGAACGCATATACCCTAAGGATCAGAGGGCAGTTAAGATAGCAGTTGTTCTAAAGGTTGAGAACTCAGGTAGCAGAAAGTAGTGTAGATCATACCAAGCAATCAAGCGGTTATCCTCATCCTCTAGGAGCCACGCCTAAAGGCGTTACTTTTACGGGGTTAAAATAAGGCCTTTGCGATGTTTGTTTTTCTGTAGTGTAACTGGCAGAGTATCAGAGCAAGCGCGCTAAACCTGTCGATAGGTAAAAGGAGTGTTTTTGGTGATCTCTTCGTACGTCCAATTGAGGTATTTTCGGAAGGCACGTATCTCTATACGTTACTCCTTAGTTAGCTCAATATTACGCTTAGAAGGAGGAGTTGATGGAGGAGGTGGTATATCTGCCATATTGCTGTTATTGTTTTTGTGAGGTTATTCAGCTGGCTGGCTGGCTGGCTGGCTGGAAAGTTGGCAGAAACGAAGTCATATTGATTACTAGTACTTGTACTTAATTTAGTATGATAAGCCCCTATTAAAATAAGTACTCTGACTAGGCTGCTGAAGTGGGGCATTTCACTGCACTAACCTTTGGGATCCTTGTGCAGGTGTACTCTCATGCCTTTTGTCGGTGTGACATGCGGGGAAACAACGCGGAGGTCACATTGGAAGACGACTCGTTCAGTGTTAAACGTTCTGCCGGATTGGCAACTCGGGCCGCGGCAAATGGATTGTGGCGATCCCATTCCTGTTGCCAGGAAAGAGAAGGCCAACATGAGTAGGACTCCCAGTTACCTTAACCCAGTAGCCGCAGTGTAGCATATGCAATATATATATCCGCACTCGATCACGAAAAACGGGACGCAACCTCAACTACTTGTTTCATCTGAATGCTCTCAACGTTGAAACGGTGACTTGTTGTGACTTGCTCAGCCATGAGAAACGCCCTCCTACTCGTTCTGGGCTGGACCGCCGGTTCGACCCAGGGCCGTGATCTCCCCAAGTATCTGAATTCGAAACATAGCGGCATCACTGGAGGACTGTCGATTACAACAACTGCTGGCATCGTCACCGGCTTCATCAATGAAACGACCCCCGGTGTTCGTCAATGGCTCGGAGTTCCCTACGCCGAGCCACCTGTTGGGACCCTGCGGTTTTCTCCACCAAAACCGAAGGGACCGTTTGGCAGTCTCAAAGCAGACTCCTACCAACCGTCTTGTATGCAACAGCTGAGCAACGCAAGTACTCCGTACACCGATGTCGTCCCGGAGTTTCTCATCAACGGCGGGCAGTCCGAAGACTGCCTCTACGTCAACATATACGCGCCATTGAACCCCGTTGCCGAGAAACTCCCAGTATTCATCTACATTCCGGGCGGCGGCTTCACCGGTGGCGGTGCCGACTCGCTGTACAAGATCCCGAACCATTGGATCGAGAAGACTCAAGGCCACATCGTTATTACTATGAATTACCGAGTCAACGTCTTCGGGTTTCCCAATGCTAAGGGTGCGCCACTTAACGCAGGGCTTCTTGACCAGCGGCTCGTAGTCGAATGGGCGAGGGACAACATCGCAGCATTTGGCGGTGACGCTTCGCGGATCGCACTATGGGGTCAGTCCGCCGGAGCAATGTCTGTTGGGATGTACGGCTATGCCTGGGTAGAGGATCCAATCGTGTCAGCTTTGATCGCGGACTCGGGTGCCGCAACTACTCTCACAGGAAATGCCGATCAAGGGGCTACTTTTTCAAAGTTCGCCGGCTTTCTTGGCTGCGGAAATCTCACCACCAAAGAAGAACTGAGTTGCATGCAACATGTTGATGCCAGTGCTATCCAGCAAGTCCTGTCGTTTGGAGGTACAGGTGCAGGTTTCAGGCCGGTGTCAGATGGTCTCACGGCATTTACGAATTCATCGCAACGCCTCTTGGAAGGCAAATTCGCGAACGTGGTAAGCTCAATATCCCCCAACTAGAGAAACACAGAAATACCGTTAAGCTGACACATCATACCTCAAGCCATACATGACCGGAGCAAACACCAACGAAGGAGCATCGCTTGGATCTTACGACCGAAATGGTATGCTCCCTGGGCAATATGAAAACGGCTTAAGATCTATAAATTGCCCAGTGGCCAAGGAAGTTCAGTAAGTGGATGCAGGTCCGGCGCAAGGGGCTCAGAACTGATGCAAATACTCTGCAGGCTGCGAGAGATGGCAGGATTGATCACCTACTACTACGAGTACGCCGGCAACTTCTCGAACGTATCGCCACTGCCATGGTTGGGGGCAATGCACAGTTGTAAGCTAAAACTCGGAGATTGGCCCCCCTTTGGTGAGGCGGTTTACTAATTGCTACCAGCCGAGTTGCCACTCATTTTTGAGACGCACTATCTGTACCGCGGAAACTCTACCCAGTACGAGTGGCAAGTTGCAGACACCATGCAAAGTAAGTCTATGTTTATACATCCAGTTCGAGTACAACTAACCAGCCTTCCTTCACAATAGAGCTGTGGCTTGACTTTGCGACCAATCCTTCAAAAGACCCGGCGAATGGAGAAGCGTTTCACTGGCCGGCCTTCAAATCAGGCACTGACACAGTCGTTCATTTTGGAGAAGGAGTTGAGACTGCGCGTCTGGAGGCATCCACCTCGTGGGAGCAACAATGCAATGCGTAGACAACAAGTAGCTTGGGGGTCGCCACTGAGTACATAAGTTGGATGATTTTCAGAGTTTCCTGATTTCAAAGAGTGTTCCACAGTACACAGGTACAGTTTTACATAAAAATACCTGCGGTTCAAGGTATTGAACAGGGTGTTCGCCTCCAGTCTTTACATGCACCTGTACATCCCCGGGTCTTTCCCTACTGATCGTGATTTCTAAGGTCCATAATGAGAATAAACTAATTCATTTCCCAGCTCAAATCAGCGTCTGTATTCAGAACCCTATTTCACAGAAGATATAACTAATTCCACTAAAGCCGATGCGTAACGGAGTGCTTATCGTCGCAACCCGCCGACCACATTTTGACGCGCGGTTATATCCCAAAATATGTTGTCGGTATGTGAATACCAAATCGATTGGTCCGCCCGTCACTTTGCCATATGCGCGGTGTTCCTAGTTGATCATTGGTCGCCTGACGTGCATGCCTTGCGGCGCAGTATGATAGATAGGCAGACTGCGAGGCACTCCGCCTGAGGCTGACGCCGACCAAACCCCAATTTCTCGCTCTTCTGGGGGTTCAAGCACCCCCTCTCTACATTTTCCGAGATCTTCACATCACCTTACGGCCATATATCTTACTCTGTGCCTGGTTATCGAGATGGACTTTGGCGTCGCAGCCGGTGTTGCGGGCTTCGTCTCGCTGCTGATCCAGATCACCTCTGGCATCAACAAGCTCCACGACATCCTGAAGAATGCAGAACAGGCTCCGGCCGAGCTGGAACAACTCCTTAAGGAGCTTGTGTTTCTGCAACACCTCATGGACGGAGCTAAAAGGCTCTCGCACGATCCCGCTTTCGAGCACTGCGAAGCGAGCTGTGGTCTTTTCGTCCACGGGCTAGAACGGCTGATTCAGAAGTTGCCCATGGAATCCGAAAAGGGCAAGGGGTCAAAGATTGTGAAAAGAGTCCTGGTCTTCCGCCATTGGAAGAAGGATGTTGAAGACCTCCTACGGAACATCCAAGCCGCTAAAATCAACTTGATCCTGTTCGTTTACCAAGACCCCCCTTACAGCCAGCGTTTGGTTGGCTCACGAGACTCTTCGTACCAGTCTCACCTCGCATCGTACCTCACAATCTATTGGCGAGATGATGTTGGTGAACCGCCTTCACCATCCGCCTGGTCCAGTGTCAACTTCTGCCACCATGAACGACCCGGCCTTTTCTCAGACATTTCCAACTGCTTCTTCTCGCCCAGCACCCGGGTCTTTTGTTTCTGTGACGGAGTCTCTCGGGATGGTAGCCCCAAGAGCAAGAGCGAGAGCTCGCGGAGGCTGCTTGTCTAGGTCTTGTTCTTGTTCGTGCCACCGCACGGAAAGGACTTATCGACGATTTTGGGCGCTCGAATACACTCCTCCTGCAGTCTTTCAGCAAACTTGCGACGTCCCGTCTTGCAACGCTACCAAGTATGGCGGAACGTTTAGAATCGCGCTCTCGCAGGTTGGAGTCCGGTGGGCGGCGGCCATCCAGTTTTACATCCTTGAGGAATCGGGAAAGTTCTCCATGCGGCCCTGCTTCGAGATGGAACGAATCGTGCCGTACACATCTCCCGGGTTTGAGTTCATCTGGAGACGTCAGAATGGTCTCATTGGGTTTGAGGAAGCTCGAAATGGGCTTTCTGAGCTGAAAAGAACGGATCCAACCTTCCCAACACACGTCAACCCAGATGGAAAATCTTACATTGAGGTACGGATGATGAACCCATCCATTTCACGCCCTAATCATTTGCATAGGTAATTATAAAGCTGCAGGACCCATTGCGGCCAGAAAAACAATTCGAACTACTTCAGCTTTTCATGCAAGAGCTCAAGATAACGAAGGGAACTGAGAGTCCTGAGTGAGTCAATCTTTGCCGCAAAAAAAGCCAAAATCAACACCACCCAAAGAGCGAGGCTGATCTTTTCCGCACTGTTACAGATTCATCCCACTTTGTGCGAGATGGGTCGAAAACGGCTATCATATCAATTTGCTTGAAACTCTCCTTAAACTCGGTTTCGACACGACTCTGGCTGACCCCCAGAACTGGCCGGAAGTGGCTTCATCAGTTCGGCGGGATGGGGATACCACTCTTGATCCCTTTTTTGTAAAATATCTAAGCATACTCTGCAAAGATAACCAAGGCAAGTCTCACATCCTGCTTCTATATGGTCTCTCCAAAATGACCGTTGCGTTCTAGGATTTGCTGGCTTATCACCCCTTCACGAAGCCGTCCTGTTTGGCCCCCGAGAGTCGACTAGGAGCTTCATTCCTCGATCCGAAGTGAACGAGAGAAACATCCTTGGCCAGACTCCCCTTCATCTTGCTGTTTCAAACGCCCTGCACCTGGAAGCCCTGTTGCAATCGAATCCCGATTTGGACGCTCTCGACAAGTGTGGTATTACGCCACTGATGTATGCGGCGGCGGAGAACCGAGAGAAGTCCGTAATGATGCTCCTCGATTCTGGTGCGAATTTAGGCGTCGTCGAACCCCGATATAATCGCACTTTCATCGAGTATGGGGCTCTGCGGGGACACTGGAAGCTTGTTCTTAAGTGTCTCTCGCGTATTGCGGTCTTAAGGGGTAAGTATGTTGCAGAGGCTTGTGCCCGGCATGCTACCGTTCTATTTCACGTCGAGTATCCGGATAGACGAGGAAAGAGAGATGTGACACTTGATCAGTTCCTTGTCAAGTGCGGCGATGTCAATTTTCTCTACGACAATCTTCACACTGGAAACCTAAACAGAACCCTTCTTCATGATGCTTCATCAACTTCAGACCTGGACGCGTTGCTCGAAAACGGATTCAACCTTATCAATCACGCTGATAGCGCCGGTCAATATCCTCTCATGACTGCTGCTGCTCGAGGTCAAGCTAGCCTAGTAGAGGGTCTCCTCAATACCGGGGCCAAAATCGGGTTGAAAGACAATTGGCACCGCACGGCAATTCATCACGCCTTGGCCAACTTGAATACTGGAGTGGCAAGCTATACACAGGGCAGCCATGGACACCGTACGCATATTGATCTCCCACGGGGCGGATCTGCTATCCAGAGACAATTGCAGATGCCCCTGTTCCCCTGAGGGCTGTCTTCCCGGCGTAGAGCTTGAGCCTTCTATTAGTCAGGACTGGGGCGCTGTGCGTTTCCCAGTGTGGGCAATGGAGTGGGCTTGCCTCGTCTACGAGACCAAAGGCATCAATGGGGCGAAAGTAGCCGTTGAATCGCTTTTACGAAGGACAAAACATCAAGAGATGGGGATGACGCATGTTTGTTGCCGGCGATCTCCACGGCTTCCTTGGGATCGCTCTCACTTCTCTAGCAGTCCAAGTTGCATTCCCGATGATGACATCGATGATATCTTGGACGAGGAGTTCGAGTTCATTGAGATCCTGGAAAAGGAAGTGACGCAGGACACTAACCAGGAGTACGAAGTGTTGTTTGATGAATGGGTCCGACAGATCAAGCCATCACTAGCTGTCTTTTGCAAGGAGATTGCGAAGAGAGAGAAGGATTCAACAGACAGATTACTCAATTGGAGGGCATGTAAACACCTTGCTACTCCTTTCTAGGTGGTATTACTAACGAAGGAGACAGCCCGCCCGCCCAGTGAAATACGAGAATGATTCCTTTGATTCTTTTTGGTTTGTCATTGATCATGAGGATAGAAACCAAACCGGAGCGTTCAAGGCCTCACTAGCCGACTATGTTGTTTCGCTGGAGTTGCAATATCAACGCCGTCGAGCTTCCTACAACGATCAATCTTCTCTCGAGAGTTGGTATATGAGAAGGATTCAATGTCTTCGTCAAGTTCTCGATATCATGGAGTTTCCGGCATTCCATGTCGCTGATGAGATGAAATCTCCTCGATTTTTGGAATGGTTAGATTGCTGGGACCATATCAAGGTTGGAACCTGCATTCAGCATTTCTTATCGTCAATTTCGAAAAGGGAAGGATGAGTTTCGACCTGGAGGGTAATGAAGTCTTCGAAAGAAAGAGTATGTAGCCTTTACGTCCGGGAAGGTCTTTAGCACCTCCCAAATCCAATGATTTAAGCTTAGTACCCTACAGTATCTCGCAGGGGCAAACATCGACTAGTGACCGTACAGCTCCAAGATCTGTTTCTTCGGCCACGCCAACGCGTCCGCAAAGGCCGGGAGCCCCGCCAGGCGGGCGTCGGCCGCGTCGACGAGGCGCCGCGACCACCCCCGGAGGAACCAGTAGCCCCGCTCGACGGCGCACATGACGACGGCGAAGTGGGAGAGGAGGACCATGGCGCACGGGCTCGCGGCCTGGACGTCGGCCATGACGCCGTCCGAGACGACGTAGGGCCAGAAGACGACCATGCCGACCTCGGGGCGGGCGCCGGCGTGCGCGACGAGGTAGACGGCCTTGCGCAGTTCGGCGACGGCGACGGCGTAGTCACCGCGCGCGGCGTCGTTGCCCGCAAGGTGCTCCTCGAAGAAGTCGGCGAGGCGGCGCAGGGCCTCGAAGACGTCTCGCGGCAGCGGGGAGTGGTGGAGGGCCGGGTACCTGGAACGGGGGGGGGGGAACAAGTCGGCGGTCAGCATGCGGCGAGATCCCCGCCAACACTTGAACATTGGGTTGCTGTCCGAAGAACCTACTGGTACTCGGGATCGCCGGGGTCGATGATCCAGATGCCTTCGACCAGAGGCGCCAGCCTCGTCCTCCTCAGTCTCGCCTGGTAGGGCTCGAGGATGGCCCTGACGCCCCGAACGAAGGCGAAGAGCGCCTTGACGTCGGGAGCGTGCTGCTGCTGCTCGCCGGCTTCGGCCTCGGCGGCGCGTGCCGGGACATAGACGACGTAGAAGATGACGATGGAGGCGAAGCAGAAGAAGGGCTGCCAGTTGGCGTCGTTGATGGTGTGTAGCAGAGCGCGGAAGCTCTCGATGCCGGCGTTCTGATGGCTCGTCGATAGGTCGAGGTACCTGTCCCGCTCGGCGGGCAGCAGGTGGGCCTTGTGCAGGGCGGCCATGGCGAGAATGCCGTGGGCAACGAAGGGGCAGTCGTAGCCTATCTCGGGCACGATGACGCGCCAGACGTGCTGTATGTCGGGGCGGGACGAGATAGTGGCGGCGGTGTGCAGGGTGTAGTGGTGCATCAGCTCCAGGCCGTGGCCCCAGAGCTCGATGGTCGGCGCCTGCGGCGTGAGTCTGCCGTGACGGACGGCCACATCGAGGAAGTGGTACGGCGGTTCCGGGCTTGCACCGCTGTTTGACGGCGTGAAGGACGGCCGTTGGGGCGTAGCGGTGGAGGGCGAGGCCCGCGCGGTTGATAGACTGCACCGGATGCGCTGTCTTGTGCAGTTGAAGCAAGACGGATAGGCCTCGTCGCACTGACGGGGTGGTCAGTCGGTTAGAGTACCTTTATGTTTGTTGTTGAGGAGGCGGGCTTTCCCGTGGCGTGCGTTGGGAATATTGGGACCGGAGCGCTCGGAAGTGGAGGACGGCGCTGCGGCTTACCTTGACTTTCCGCCGCTTGCAGTCTCTGCAGCCGTTGCGGGATTTGGTATGAGAGCGACGGGTCGCCATCGGATGAGCCCGGGGGCGGCGGACTGGAGGGCCGTCGTTTATTCAAGGTTCCTCGACGGAAAGTCTCGGCGTGTAACACGGGTGATTGGTTTGTCTGGGCAGCCGCTTGTAAACTAGGCTGTAGCGAATCCAGATCCGAGGGAGAAGAAGCAGCAGACTGTACGAACACGCGGGTTTATTGTTTTCGTATGATTAAGAATCAAACCCGGTTGCGAAGTGGATCAAGGAGCCGAGCCACGCAGCCGCGCAGTCGATGGAGTCGTTGGAGCGCATGTTAGTGTCGAGGTTTGGAAGTGGAAGGCCGATACGATACGACGCGGGAAAGCGAATACGCGTAATTGCGGAACCTGTTGTCTCCCCTCTGTCGGTACGTATCCGTAGCTTCCTCGGGGCTTAAGGCTCTGGGTCCCCCAAAAGCGGATGCCCAGCCGTATTCAGACAGCTCTGATTGGTCACTGTATTGAATACGGCGGTACGTGTGGGATGTCCCACTTCTCTACACGTACATTCCACTAGATGAGTACTACATAGTAGGCACGACGGGGGAGGCGCAGCTATACGCGGATGCCAGGCAGAATCCAGTGGGAAAATATGGCAAACGGCGTGGGAAAACATCTATACTTGTCATATGTGGGCAAGGATGTCTATGTTCGGCCGCTGACCGCAGGGGATCCGATCCGATACAATTTCCCTCCCAATGTGTTGCGTACGTGGGCCGCGATAGGTGAGCCGGTGAGTTGCCATCAAAGACAACAAGTGATTTAAGCATAACTATCGCCTCTACCCAGGGCCAAAACCATTCTCGTCTCTATTCTCCATCATCCCATCATCGACTGGACGAATAGAGATAGAGACCGAAGAAGCTTGGTTCAATATCTTCTGTACCTTGGCCTGCGACCCGTACACAACAAGACACGACCTGTGTCTACTGTTCCGAGCCCAGCCTCCTGGTGTCTTTATCCACCTGCGAGCCCCGATAAGATGGCGAGACCCTGCAACCCCGACTATGCCAACGCCGAATGGTCCTTCTACCGGTTCGAGCCGTCGACGGCGGCGGCCATCTTCTTCTGCGTCGTCTACGCCCTCACCACCGGGCTCCACCTCGTCCAGATGGCCAGGACAAAGACGTGGTACATGACGGCATTCGTGGTCGCCGGCGCGTGTAAGTGTGAACGGGAAACCCGGGAGATGGATGGCGCAAACAAACTGACAGAAGCGCTCTGGGACAGGCGAGTTCGTCGGATACGCCGCTCGTGCGAAGAACACGTTGGAGGACCCCGGGTGCTGGACCCTCGGGCCGTACATCATCCAGAACGTCCTGCTGCTCATCGCCCCGGCCCTGATGGCGGCCTCCATCTACATGATCCTCGGCCGCATCATCGAGCTGACGGACGGAGAGAGCCACGCTCTGATCAAGAGGCGCTGGTTGACCAAGGTGTTCGTCTCTGGCGACGTTCTGTCCTTTCTTTTGCAATCAAGTGGCACGTAAACCCAATTCTCTGCCTTGTCGACCTTCCATGTGTGCTGACTAGTTAACTTTGCAGGCGGCGGTATGATGGCCTCGGCCGGCCAAGGCAACAACATGATGGAGATTGGCGAGAAGATCATCATATTTGGCCTCTTCGTGCAGCTCGTCGTCTTCGGCTTCTTCATCGTCACCGCCGCGCTCTTCCACCACCGCATGAGGCTGGTCCCGACGGCCGAGTCCCGCCGGCCGCAGGTCCGCTGGGGCTACTACCTCCTGACGCTCTACGTCACCAGCGTGCTGATCTGGGTCCGGAGCGTCTTCCGCGTCATCGAGTACCTGGAGGGCAACAAGGGCCACCTGATGACCAACGAGGTGTACGTGTACGTCTTTGACGCGACCCTCATGTTCCTCGTCATGGTGTGGATGAACTGGTTCCACCCGAGCGAGATTGGCCTGCTGCTCCGCGGTGAGCCGCCCATCAAGAACGGGCTCGAGCTCGTCATGGTGGGAAGGAGGTCCGGCAAGATTCAAAATGAGAGCAGCAGCGTGAGCGCGTAGAGGGCTGACGATGAGATATGCTTCTGGGACTGGGCGCGATGGGCATGATGGATGTGGGCGGCGGCCTGGAGGAACTAGACTCGGTTTCGGGGTGTGTTGATTGTTTTCTAGGAACATAGCAGGCAGTGTAGGTTCCTCGAGCAACGAAGCATCGCCATTGAGGTTGGCGCGTAGACTATCATGAACAAAGGGAAACAGAGTTCAATCGTTATGTTTTAAGAGACCAGGATTGCGCGTCCCATCCTCGTGATAGTGACGAGTGGGATCGGCGTTAAGATGTGAAAATCGGAGAAATTTGCTAGTTCGAACCGAACAACTGTAATCCATGAGAGTTACCCACTCGCTGCCGGCATGTTGGTCCCACTGAGCATTTAAGCTGGCGGGGTTGCTCTCCCCCAGATGCTCGCGGAGAACAAAGGCCTGACAATAAGGGTCGGAGGAATTCAAGAGCGCGTTCCAGCTGCGGTTGAGATGGTCGGTGTTAACTCCGACAGGGGCACCCAGCGCAAGAAGCAGGACTACAGATGGACCTGGTTAGCAAAGTGACTGTATTCTGCTCTTATGTTCAAGAAAGACTTGAAAGAGTAGTCGTATGCAGACTCATGTAGCCTTTTAGAAATTAACCTATAATTCCCTATAAACCCCCTATAAAGACGCTTAGTTTTTGATACAAGTGCCGGCAGGATGAAGATTTCCAGGCAATGTCTTATCGTTATCGAGAATCGCCTCCGATAAGGAACCCCAAGGTGTGTCTTTGGCGAGGAGTCTACACACAAGCTGACAATGCCCCCCCCATGTTAACCCGAGAGTACCGTGCACTTGTGGTTTATGTAGAGTCTAGTAGATAGTGGACTGTTACGATATAGTCTTAGCTAATAGATAAATACATTTTTAGCGGAGAGTAGGGGGAAACGTTTCCTAACTAATCTAGGCTTATAGCGTAAAAGAATATAGATAGTCCTAATATCCTAATAGGGGAGAAATAGTAGAAACGTTTCTAAATTAATAAAGGTATAAAACTAAAAGTATATACCTAGGGTTTATAATTAGCTACTAGGTCCTTAAGGTCTATTTTTACTCTTAACTTAGATAGAATATCCTCCCTTTTTTTTCTTTTATATAATAATTTACTTTATAACTATATTACTACTATTATAATTATAAAAATAACTTAGAAATATTTCTAAATTATTTTTATACTATACCTTTAACTTTTTATACTACTAATATATATAAATAGTATACTAACTATAACTAGCGCTTTAGTAGTCTTTTATCTTATAAAACTAATAAAGTAAGTAGTATAGAAATATTTTAGAAACGTTTCTAAAGCTAATAACTATTATAGTAAGGTTATATTATAATTACTATAGGTAAGGTTTAGTATTACGCTATTATTAATATATATAAGAAGGAGGGTTCTAATAGTAAAGCTTTTACTAAAAAGAAACTATATACTAATATAAGTTTATTTTAGAAACGTTTCTTATTTAATTTTAATCTTTTCTAAAAGTATAAATAGTCCTCTCTTAAGGCTATAAAGAAGTATCTTAAAGACGCCTATAAGCTTAAGGCTGCTTTATCTATAGCTAGTAGCCTAAAGGCTTATAATAACTAGTATACTATTAGTAAGTTAGCTTTAAAACTATCTAAAAATATTTCTAAACTAATTATTTATTTTTCTATAAAAAGTACTACTATAATATATATAAGCTTATATATAGTATTAATACTAACCTTAAGACCCCTTATAAAGCTAAGGCTATTATTAAGGACCTTACCTTAATTAAGCTTCTTACTAACTCTAATAATAATATAAGTTAACTTTAAAACGTTTCTAAAACGTTTCTTATTCTAACTCTTTCTAAATTAACTTTATTAAAATAAAAGAGAACCTTAAGTTAGCTTCTAATAGCTAGTATACTCCCTATACCTCCTAAAATAAAGTTAGACGTAGTATATTTACTCTTAGAAACGTTTCTAGAATATTACTAATTTATTTCTATATATATAAAATACCTACTTACTACTAAGTATAATAATTCCTACTTTATCTAGCGTACTTACTACTACCTTAATATTAGTAATAATAAGGATATCTTAGGTATGTTTTAGAAATGTTTTAGAAATATTTCCTTTACTAATAATAAATAGAGATACCTAAGACCCTAACTAAGCTACGCTACGCCTATAAGGTTACCTACGCCTATACTTATACCTCTAAGCTATAATAGATAAAGGATTTAGAAATATTTTAAGAATATTTCTTACCTAAATACGTATCTAGTGTCTAAGGTTTTTAGGAATTTAGAGGGAAATAATAATAGTAAGATAAGAAACGTTTTAAAAACGTTTCTAAAATAGTTATAGAAAAACAAGCTAAAAAAGACGTAACGTTTTTAAAACGTTACTTAATTAATTAAGAAATATTTCTAGATTTTTTTTTATCTTAGTATTATATAACTCCCCCTTTATAACTACCTATTCCTCTATAATACTCCTTATATTCCTAGTTATATATTAAGTAAAAAGAACGTTATATAACTTCTAATTAAATACTAGTCTAGCTTTATTCTTTAGTGCTTTAATACACTATATATAGTAAATATCTAAAGATATAAGTATAATATCTCCTTTATATAATAGTAGTTTATACTTTAAATACCTTCCTTATGCTATTAGAATACTATAAGATACTAGCCTTTTACTAGTATATTAGTAGAGATACTAGTAGCTTACGCTAGCTTTATCTCCTGCTATTTAAGTATAATTAGGTATAGTTTTCTCTTTTAGATAAGGATACTCTAATAGAAGTAGTAAAAACGTATTATTATTATAGCTAGTAAGCTTTTCTATTACTTTTTAAATAATAATAAATAGATACTATGTTTTATAATAAGCTATATATTAATAAAAAAAAATAAAAGCTAATATTATATAGAGGCGTAAGTAGTTTTTACTAGGTACTCTTAAGAAGTATATTAAAGTAACTTATAGTTATAATATTACTTCCTCTTATACTAGTAGTTTAAAGAGTTATAATAATTAACATACTACTAGTAAGTTTTCTATTAACTAATAAAAGGTAAAGTCTTATATATATAGATTTCTATAAATATATATATAAGCTTATAATAGGAAATAATATTACGTTAGAAACCCTTTAAAAAGTAAAGGCTATTAAGGCTAATAACTATCTTCTTAATATACTACGCCTTATAAATAGAGATATAAGTAGAAACGTTTCTAAAATATCTTTTAAATAGATCTCTAATATACTTTAGCTAGATTTCTAGTAAATAAAAACTACCTATAGTCTATAGCTAAATAAACGTTATAACACCTATAAGTTATAAAATAAAGTTAGCTAGAGTAAGTAGGATATATACTACTATTAATTAGTAGCTAACGCTAAAACTTTAGGCTATCTTCTTCTTAATAGACATAATCTAATATATACTATTTAGTAGTCTTATTACTATCTTAATCTTAATAATAGTAATAGAATCTTAGGTTTATCCCTTATATACTGTAACGGTCCAAGGCGAGGTGTATTGCAACCAGCTATGGCGACTACGTACGAGTATCCTCAGATAAGGAATAGAAAGGAAAACTATGAATCTCCACCCTGCTGCTGGCCTGATCAGGGCCATGCCGCACTGGCCATCGGATCGTCGGCATCGTGGGTTCCGTGGTGGGCCTGATCAGGGGCGGCTCATGGCCGCGATATCCAGCAAGGCCTGATACGGGCCTAGCCCGTTACATATACCTAAGTTTAAATTTATAATTTAATACTAAGAAATAAAAGAATTCCTTTAAAACTTATAAAGTCTACTTTATAGGCGTTAAATAAACATAGCCTATTAGGCTATACTATAAATAAAAACTATTTTTTACTACCCCTCTCTTATTTTCTTAATCTCTATTCTTTCCCTCTTAAGCTGTAGCTTTTCTCTCTATAGCTATATTTCTTCTCTTTTTAATATAATTTTATCTTTTTACTTCTTTCTTTCTATTTCTCTTTAACGTTTCTTATTAGAAAGCTATTACTTCTTATTTAGAAGCTACTACTCTTTAAAATATAATACACTTTAGTTAATTTACACTTAGGTTTCTACTACCTATCGTTAGAGACTTAACTAAGGATAGGGAGAGCTATGTTTAGTACTCCCTTATAAATTTAGAAGGCTTAGTCTACTTCTCCCTCTTAATTACCTTTATAAAACACCTAAAGATAATATAGAATTAGCTTTACTATATATATTATTATCTTTAGTATTAGAGAAACTAAAGTTTCTAATATTACTTAGAGGGCTACTAGGTAGACTACTAATTAAAGACTTATAAGCGTAGGCCTAACTAGAAGAGCGTTCTATTTAATTACGTTAATATACCTTTTACTAAGTAGCTTACTTCTACTTTAGAATTTTTATTAGTTAAGAATAAAAGGATATTAGATAGAGTGTACTTTACTATTATATTATTATATTAACTTACTTCAAAATTCTAGTGTTTTAGTATGTTATTAGGATCTAAAGCTTACGTGTTATAAAATTACGTAATAATAAATTCTAGTCTATATTATAGTATTTATAGAGGTTAAGACTACTAATTTAAAGTACTATTATAGTACTTACTCCTTTACTACTTAGACTATAAAGAGAAAACGTTTACTCTAAAGATATAAAATTATATAAAGAATTTTAATAATATTTATATAGTTAGGTATACGCTTTTAGTCCTTAGTAGGAATTACTAAGATTACTTAATAAAACCCTATTATAATAATAAAACTCTTTTTAAATTTTACTTAGTTACTATATTACTACTATTTCCCTATATATAGAGTAAGTACTAGAAAACATACTAGAAACGTTTCTAAAATATCTTATATATAATTACGTTATAAAGGTTATTATAATATATTTCTATTTAGTAGTGTAGTAGTAATATTAGAAGATTATAGGTAGAATCTTCTCCTTCCAAATAGTTTTTACCTAAGAGGGTTTTAATACTACGTTAAAAATAAACGTAGTAAAGTTATATAGTATTTTAGACTTATATTTCTTAGGTCTCCTCTAGGTAGAACTTTCCCTATAGGTATTATCTAAGGCCTTATATTACACTAAGGCTTTAGTTAAGTGTTACCTTAAGAAGTCCCTTACTGTAAACGTACTTCTACTTAACGTTAATTATATACTTTTCCTTTATAATTTTAAAAACTATATAAAATATATAATAATATATGTCTACTATTTCTAAATTTATAAAGCATTAAGTAAGTAGGAGTACTAGAAGGTGTTAGAAATGTTTCTTATCTAAATTACCTTTATTTCTTTACCTTTCTCTAACTTTTAGCTATACTACGCCTAGATAATTTTATAATAGGTTATACTAATTACGTGTTTATAGTTTGTATTAACTATAAACGTTTTTATATTAGAAAATGTCTATTGTTTTACTTGTTCTTTAAAGAAGTAAATAACTATATAGTTACTATATAATTAATATAACTACTATATATACTTTTAATAGATTTATATTAGTAATTAATTAAGAGTAAATTATTAAGGTCTTTTTATATAAGTCTGTATGTTTTATTCTTTAGTTTGCTATAGTGTAAGGGTAATTACCTATGTTCCTTAGGGAAATAGGAGGATTTACTATTTTTAAATAATATAATATAGGTAATTAGTATTTATAAGGCTTTAGTATATATCTATAATTAACCTTCCCTTATATTTACTAATAAACTCTTTAAGTTCTTTAGAGTAAAGGAATATATCTAGAAAAATATTAATAAGGTTATCTTATGTTTTTTTTTAGTTTATACTTACGCTTGTTTTTAGTTAATTAATATACTAGATTACCCTAATAAGTCTATCTATAATAGATAGTAGTGTTTTAGTTACTAGTAGGGGAGGGTGTAAGTATTAACTATAAGAGGTAAATAGAATGTATAGTGTTATTTAGAGGTCTTTTAGAATAAAAAACTTTATCTTAACCTTATACTTTACACTTTAGAGCTATAGTAGTTCTCTATAGTATACCTTATCTATTATATATTATTAGTTAATTCTTTAAAAATTAAAGTAAAATATATTATACTATATTTTAGCCTTTTTTACCTATTACTTATAAAGAAGAAACACTTTTATTCCTCTTCCTCTATAAGCTTATTATTAGTACCTTTAAGTCTTATATAGATATAATCTATAAGGTATACCTATTTAGAAGGGATTAAAAACTAGAAATAATCTATATAGTCTTCTTATATATATAAGTTTATATA
Source organism: Colletotrichum cereale (assembly GCA_034509685.1). Classification (NCBI taxonomy): domain Eukaryota; kingdom Fungi; phylum Ascomycota; class Sordariomycetes; order Glomerellales; family Glomerellaceae; genus Colletotrichum; species Colletotrichum cereale. Next base: position 54,026 of record JASUDE010000215.1, on the reverse strand, counting down.
GTAAATAAACTATTATTAAATACTAATAATATACTAACTTAGGTTAGCTTATTCCTTAGCTATAGGGATAACTTTTACGCTATAGTTTAATTCTTTTAGCTTAGGCTTATAGCTTTTAACCTAAGCTTTATATATAAGACCTTTTTAAAATCTTATGTGTATTATATGTATTATACTACTTATTCTTTAGCTTTTACTTAAACTTATTTAGAAACGTTCTTAAGACGTTTTTACTTATAATAGGCTAGTATTACCTTGCGATAGGCGTATAGTAACTTAATACAATTTATCTAAGCTAGAGAGAGAAAGTAAGAAGTATAAATAACGCACGGTTTACGTAGGCCTTTATCTTATATATATTATATATGCGTACCCCTCCTAGCTAGTTATAAGTAATAGTAGGTTATAGTAAGTACTAGCCTAGCTATACTTATTATAGTATAGCCTATAATATATACTCCCCTCTTACGCTATAGGGCTTTACTAGCCCTTTATAGTTATATACTATATCTTAAGAAATTGCCTACTAAATAATCCTATAGGCTAGTAGGCTTATTATTTATTCTTCTTTTTTTTTTACTAGCCCTTTTATTAATATTATAAGTATTTATCTTACGTATAACTGCGTTTTCCTTTTACTTTTATTATCTTTTTACTAATTACTAGTTATTAATTATAGAAATTAGATAATTTATAATAGCTATAAGTAAACTAATCCCTATATAGGCCTATGTGTATATATATATATACCTACTAATTAGTTACTAACTTATAAGATAGCCCCTTACTATCTCTAGCTACTTCTTATCCCCTAAGGATAATAAGGTTTTTAACTCTATTACCCCTCCTACTATAAGTTACTTTCCTTTAGTAAGTGTATTACGTAAGTTAATTAACCTAGCTAGGATAATAAGGATAACGAGAATAACGAAGCTAATAAGGCTAACTATAGCTTTTTAGTTATAAAGAGACGTTACGCTAACGCCCCTACCCCTACTACTACTTCTACCTATATACTAACTGTTTTTTATATATACCTTTACTTTTTATATATATACTACCTTATATATAACCTTACTACTATCTATTATATAGAAGATATTAGCGCCTATAGGCACTACTGTCTCTCCTATATGTAGTCTAACTATAGCTACTAACCTATAAGTCTCTTATTACTTATGTAAATCTTACGCTTTACTAATATAACTTAGATTTTTAAGGCCTCCTTAGGCCTTTATAAGGTAATATCTATTACTACCTACACTACTACCCTAACTACCTTTAGCTTTATAAAGCGTACCTCCTTTTAGCTAGCTATTAAGGCTTAGGAGGTTATAACTAACTTAGAGTAAAAGGTATAAAAAAGCGTTAAGAAGATATATAGAAAGCGCGCCTATAGTACGTCTAATAATACACCCCTTACGCCTACTACGCCTACTCCCCCTTTCCTAGCTATTACTACTACTACTACTACTACTACTACTACTAACACTATATATAGTAAGGTTACTTCCTACTTAGGTAGTCTTATAGCTACCTAAGGTAAGCGCCTTATTATTATAGTTAAGGAGATCTTAGTCTCTCTTAAGAGAGTAAGTATTAGTTTTTTTTTCTCTCTTATGTAACCTTTATACTAACTTTATATCTTTAGTTTATTAACTTTATTACTATTAACCTTAGTTATAGCCCCTCCTTTAAGCTAAGAGACTTTTAGTAGGGGAGTCTCTTATGTATTTTAAATATACTTATTTTATATAGCTTTACTACTTACTTTATAAGGCTTAGTTATTTTTTATAGGCTACAGCCCTTTAATAGAGATTTATTACTTATCTACTTATTATATATCTTTATCTTTTTTTATATATATATATTACCTCTATTATAGACGTTAATAGGTTTATACTTCTTTTTAAAGGAGTTTAAAGCTATAGTGTTTTTAACTAATTTAATAGGTTTTTATATAGCTTTAGTAAAACCTTCTTAGCGTACTAGCGCCTAGTATGTTTTTATTTTTCTTTTACTATACTATTATATACTAATTATTTCTATAATACGCTATTCTTTTTTACTATCTTCTATTAGGGGGGAAGGCTATATATTATAGGCTCTTTAGCTTAGTAAAGGGTTATTCTTAGTATAGCGTAATAGGTTTATATAAAATTAGTTATAAATATTACTAGGTACGTTAAGTTTAACTATAAGGAGGCTAATTACTTTAGTAACTTAGTAATAGTAGTATAGCTAATTAAGCTTACGATTTAGTTATAGAGAGTAATAATTACGTATTAATAGCTATATATTATTACTTACTTTAAACCTTTTAGCTACGCTTTATTACTTATTAGCTAATTCTTCTATACGTTATTAGGCTGTAGCTATTACTACTTATACTATTATAGTTACTTTAGTTATCTTTTATATAAGTCGTTTAGTAACCTTTTTATATATATCTATTGCTTTTTATATGCTTTCTTTAACTATAATAGGGTTTATATAGTAGCTATACTTTATAAAGAAAAGGCTTAACCTAGTTGCTAACGTAGTATAGTTATTAATTACTAATTATATAACTAGTATTTAATACGCTTAATCCTCTTAGAGGTAACTTATATAGGCGTATAGTGTTACTTAGATCTTTTAGTTAAAGCGCTTTATAGCTTTATTACTTTATAGGTAATATAACGTATTTAGTTTCTACTTAATACCTATAAGTATATAAAACTTACGCTAGAACTTACTTATTTAGTTACTCCCTCTATTACTAATAATACTTTTTAGTATACTATAAAAGTAGTAATAGTAACTTAGAAATCTTTTAGTATATACCTCTATATCTATTATTACTATTAGTTTAAGTGTTACTAACTTTCTTAGGCGGTTTATAATAACCTATATATTAGTAGTATAGTTAAGGCTAGATAGTAAGAGATCTATAATAAAGTCTATTAATAGGTTGCTTTTTAGGCGCTTAGGTATACTTAATAGTTATAAAAGGCCTTTCTTTACGTTACGTTAGATCTTACTACTCCTATATACGTTATAGTTATAAATAAAGCGCTATATTATTTATAACTAGCCTAGCTAGTAAAACCTTTATAAAAGTATCTCTAAAGTACTATTCCTCTTAGGGTGCTTAGTTATAGTTAAGTTATAGCTCTATTATACTAACTAAGTGTATAGGCTATTAGAGGGGGAATTAAGGTTGTTATTACCTAGCACCTATATCCTCCCCCTCTAGGTAAGTCGTTTTATGTTATTAAGGCGGTAGTCTATAATCTAAACGCATAACTAAAGGTTAGGTAGAAGTAAGTAGTCTTCTTACTAAACAGCTATATATACTGCTTAGAAGATAGTATTACTATCTTACGTTATAGCCTATAAAGCTTATAGTTCTTTATCTTTAAATACCTCTATGTGTAGCGCTAGAGGCGCCTCTATTATACAGCAGGCTATTACTAGTTACGCTTTATCTAGGATTATTTAGATAACGCGTCTCTATTAGTAGTTATTATCTTATATAAAGAAGACGTCTTACTTATACTAAGAGAGCGTATTAGGAACGCTTATATCTTTACTAAGCTAGTATATAATATAAAAGTTATATTCTATAAGCGTTTTAGCCTAATAGCTCTAGCGCTTTATTAACTTCTACTTTTTTATAAAGTACTTAAGGGACTTATAGTTTACTATTACTTTAAAAGGCTTCTTAGTGCTATATAACTTTACTTTTTACGCTTAGAGGTAATTTAGTACTACTAATAGCTCCTTATTATAGATAAAGTAGTTATATTATGCTAGCGTAAGCTTTTATAAGTAAAAAGTAATAGGTTAGCGCTTACCTTTATTATTTACTTATATTAAGGCGCCTTTTAGTATAAACCTAGAGTAGTTAGTCTTTATAAACGTTAGGGCGTCTAGGTTAAAGTTTTATAGTAGTAAGGCTATTATAAAGTAGTTCTTAAGCTTCTTAAATACTATAGTATACTTTATAGACTATATAAACACTACGCCTTTCTTTATAAGGTAAGTTATTAGCTTAACTACCTTAGTGTAGTTAGGTATAAATATTTAGTAATAGTTAGTAAAGCTTAGGAAGCTTCTTATACCCTTAATAGACTAAGGCGCTAACTACTTATAAATAGTATATACCTTTTTTAGGTTTACTAAGACGCTTTTTTTAGCTTTTAGAATAAAGCTAACGTATTTTACTTTCTTTATACTAAAGTTACTCTTCCTTACGTCTAGGCTAAGCCTTACTATATAAAGCTTCTTAAGAACTTAGTAAACCTTTTGCTTATAGTTTTCTTTTATTTTATTAGAATAAATAAGGATATTATTAAGGTATATAGTAATAAAGTCGTTAAGAAACTCCTAAAGTAAGCTATTTATAAAGCGCTACTAGTTTATAGGTATATTTATTAGCCTAAAGAGGTAAACTAACTATTTAAAAAGCCTATATTATATATAAAAGGTAGTCTTATACTTATTACTTTTAGTAATTTATATTTTATAAAAGGCTACTACTATATTTACTTTAGTATACTACTTTACTACTTCTATATAGTAAAGCGTCTTAGAGATTAAAGGTAGTAGATAATAGTTCTTCTTTATAATAGTGTTTAGCGCTTTATAATTATAATAAAAGTGTAACCTATTACTTAGTTTATATATAAAGAGTACTAGCGCCCCTACTATAAAGCTACTTACTTAGATAAAGCCTTTATTAAGGAGGTCTTCTAAAGTCTTCTTTAGAATTAGTAGTTCCTCTCTTAATATACTATAAAGGAGGCTTTATAGTAAGGTTATTTCTAGTTTTAATTCTATATAGTAGTTATAGCTAGGTTAGTATAGTAGTACTTTTATTAAGGTGTTAGGGTTAAATAAGTTACTATATTTTTTATATACCTATTATAGTAATACTATAACTTTAGTAGTTTATTTTACCCTTTTATTTAACTTTAGCTATAAAGCTTTCTTTATATTAGTAAGGCTAACTACTATAATTTAGAAAAAAGCCTATAAGTCTTTACCTATCCCTTTTATAGATAGGTTATATTAAGTAGTATAATCCTTACGTATAGCCTTACAATAGATAGCTATAAAGGTAGGCGCTCTAATTACTTAAGCGGCTTTAATTTTATATACTATTATAAACTCTTATTAACTAACTAGGCGTAGCGTAAGGTTTACTTACCTATAGTAAATAGTATACTTTATAGTATTATAAATAGCGTAGTTATGTTTTATCTAAGGTTTTCTTAGGAATATATTAATATTAAGGCTGTGTATAACGTATATATATATATACTAGTAGTATCTATAAAGTTTAAAGTTAAATATAACTACTTTTTCTACTATTATACTAGCTAATTTATTAGTAAACCCTTTTAAAAGTATTTTTTATTAAGAGATATATAGGAAGTACTAAGCGTACGTAAAGTTATAGTTTACTATTACGTAAGTGTTATAACTAGTATTAGTAAGGGCTTAGGTAGGGGATCCTTTATTAACGTAGGTATTTAATAGTATAGCTAGTCTAATTATTCTCCTCTTATACTAAAACTCCTCTTATTTTATATACTTCTTACTTATTAGCTTTAAAGCCTAATTTTACTTTAAAGCTATTCTTTTTCTAACTCCTCTCTACTTTTAGTAGTACTATAAGCGTTATTACTTTTCTTAAGCTTTTTAATCTTAGTGGTTACTTTAGCTATATAAGTAGGCCTACTTTTCTTTTTCTTACTATTAGGGTAATTATAAGCTAGGTGTTTAATCTTTTAGTATATATAGTATTAGTATATTTTAGTATATACTTTTTATACTTTAAGGTGTTCTTTTTTTTTAGCTTTACTAGTTATACGTACTATTATTCTTCTTATTATTTATATATCTCTATTAGTATTTTTTAACGCTAGGGGTAGTAGGTATCTATAAGTAGGCTATATACTACTAGCTAGGTTTTTAACCTTTTAGGTTACTTTACTTACTTATTATATATATATATAGAAGGTAGAAGAGAGTAAGATACTTACTAGTACGCTTTAAATATAAAGGGGAAGGGTGTTTAAAAGGAGTGTAATTTACGCTTTACTTAGCTATAAGTAGCCTCTAGCTTTAGCTAATACCTATTTAAACTTTAGGAGGAAGGTAGTAAAGGATTTATACTTCTTTATCTTAATACTTATTAAAGAGGTAGATATATAGGTTTTTATATTTAGGTTACTATATATATACTTTAGGTACTTTAGGAACTTTTTAGAGTTATAATCTACTTAGGCTCCCCCTATTTTATAGTAGGTTAATACTATTCTCTAAAGCGCTATATCTAAGTAGGAGTTAATAAAGTATTAGGCTTCTTACTTTATTATAAAGAACGCTTTATTAACATGTAGCTTATTATATATTTAGTGTAACTATATAGAGAAGTCTTAGTACTAGCTAAAGAACTTTAGGGGGTTTAGTATTAGTTTTTAAATAACCTAGGGGTAGTTTTTAGCTAGCGTAGGCGTAACAATTATAGTAGCTACTATAGGTATAGTGTTTACTACTTCTAAAGACTCCTTATTATATAATTTAATTATAAGGCTTATACCTTAGGGGTTAGTGCTTCTTACTTTAAGCTTTCTTATTTCTTATATTATCTCTACTATTACTTACTTTAAGGCTGTAACTTTAGCTTTTGCTTTAGCTAATAAAGAGGTCTTATAGCTTATTACTATTTTAGCGTCTTATTACATACCTATTATATAGTATAATTAGTAAGGTATTTATTTTTATTTTAAAAGCTTAGATATATAATAGGCTAGTATTACCTTATAATAGGTATATAGTAACTTAATATAATTTATTTAAGCTAGGGAGAGAAAGTAGGAAGTATAAATAACGTACGGTTTATATAGGCCTTTATCTTATGTGTGTTATATATATACGCCCCTCTTAGCTAGTTATAAGTAATAGTAGGTTATAGTAAGCACTAGCCTAGCTATACTTATTATAGTGTAGCCTATAACATTACTTACATTAGAACTTTTTTCTTAATAGTAAATTTTTTTACTTTAGTTTATAAGGTATCTATTTTTATAGCTAACTTTAATATAAGGCTAAAGTAATAGAAGTCTTAGATAGAAGTATATAGGTATGCTTTACTACTAGTATAGGTATAGGAGTAACGTGTAATAGGTATATCTCTAAAAGCTATAGATATAGTTAGATAGGTAATTACCTTTTATTTTATATAGTACTAAATCTATAATAGGATTAGTAAGTTATTAACTTAAAGACTAATATGTTATATAATATTTTATAAAGCCTCTATTTCTTCTAGTAATAGTAATTCTATTAGGATAATAAATATAATCTTATTCTCTAATATATTTAGTATTTTTAGAATTACTATAAGAAAGTAAATATATCTAATAGTAAGAGTATTTCTATTAGGATAAAATCTTCTATTAATAAGGCTTATATCTAAGATAAGAATTAGCTTAATATTTTATAGTTTTATTATCTAGCGATTTTTCTTAGTTCTTTCTATATACTTTTAGTTAAAAAAAGATATCTTACCTAATAAATTAGTGTTTACTAGATAGGGTTTATATTTTACTTTAAACTTAGATATATAAAAAACGTAAGGTTATTATAAATAATATCTTTATTCTCTTATAGACTATTAAACTTATCTTTAAGAATTTATAGTATTAGAAATAGTTTATTATCTTTAATATATATAAGGTCTATTATATTTAGCTTTAGTAAGTATACTATTATAACTATAATACCTATAGGAATATTTCTAAAATATTTTTAAAACGTTTCTAATAATTCTAAATTATAGGTAACCTTTTTAGATATATTTTAAATATATCTAGAAACGTTTCTAAAACGTTTTTAGTAATTTTATACTAAAAATTTTATTCTTTACTATATTACTATTATTAAGTAGTAGTATGTTACTTTACTAGTAGATAGGAAAATAATAATCCCCTTTTATCTATTAGCTAAGACTATATTGTAATGGTCTACTGTCTGCTAGACTCTGTACAGACTATAAGTGCACGGTACTCTCGGGTTAACATAGGGGGGACAATGTCAGCTTGTCTGATCACTCTTTGGCGAGGTGGAGCACAGGCCAGCAAGCCTCCCCCCTCCCCCACGGGGGCAGGGGGTCTGCATGGTGCCATGGGCGTTCCGGGAGGCCGAGAGCAGGCATATAGTCAACATACTCTGTACCGGTAGTAGTAATCGTCGGCGTCGGACCCCGCATCAGCTCACTGATAGGTGGGAGCTCCAGCGAACAGCAGCCAACAGCAGCTCTTCGTCGACGGCCTCCAGCTGCAGCCTGGCAGTCAGTCAATCAGTCAAAGTCGCCTCACCTCTCCTCCTCTCTCCTCTCTCCTCTCTCCAATCGAATCCAATCCATTCCTACCTTCTCTCCTCCTCCCACCACTTTTTTCTTGTGTGGCCTTATGCTTCGTTTCCTATGGTTTGCCTCGCCCAAGAAACTGTTGAGGCCTAGTCTTTCTTCTCGCTTGCATCCACGCCCATCAAAACCTGAGGCCCTGGTTGCCTAGCTATCTCTATCTTCCTTTCTTCCTTTCGTCCTTTCTTATCCGCTGCCGGAAGCCGGAATCAGGCTGCAAATTCCATCGACCCGTCCGCGTCATCTTTGCCTCGCCGCATCGGGTCTTACTTCAGCAATTTATCATCGTGCCCTGCCGCACTCCAAACCTTCTTCGCCAGGTAGCCACGCGATTGCCTTTGCTCCGCCTTGGCGATACCCTTGTTCTTCTCCCAACAGCCTGACTTGACTGCTCGAGGTATCAGCTTTGCTTCGCTTCATCTCGTACCACCCCTCTTCGTTTCTTTACCCCAGCAACATCAACTGACATCCTAGTAGCAAGTACAAAGATCAGCAACAACCTGTAACTTCGACGCCCACGGTCCATCTCGATAACCCACGTACTATCCGGTACAGCTGATCCGGTGCAACGGCAACGGCAGCGGCGACATCAAAATCGACATGGCTGATTGTCAGAAGCCCGCGCCCAGGCAGGACCTCGACGACTGGGAGGAGGTCGCTGACAATTACTCCGTCTTGTCCCTCTCATCTTCCGACGACGAAGACGACAACGCCCCTGCTGCATCATCCTCGAAATCCCCTCGCATTGCCCCTCCTGATTACACAGCGAACCGGGGGAAGAAGGGTCACGATTGCCTTGCAGAGCATTCTCATACCGCACGAGGTGAATGCTCGTCATCAGAGGCCATCGGAGAGGCTCCCCGCACCGCGGCTCAGCCAGACACCTTGATAGACGTTGGGTCATCCTATCCTGCGCCTCTCGATGGCCCTGAAACCTCTTCTCCGTCGGCCAGCCGTGCCTGTTCACAGGAATCGCCCAGTGGAAGGGCTATAAGCACAGGTGAGGATGTCGTATCAACAAACTCCTCCAAAGACGAGGACAAGATGGCAATGGAGACCATGAAAGACATCCAAGGATGCAGTGAAACTACATCTGCTGGGCCTGATGGCGCCTCCGATGGCCCTTCAAAACTTTTTAACTGGTTAGGGAGGCCAACACGCCGCCAAGCCTCTTCACTCCTCGTGCCCTCTACTTCGAACAAATCACCACCGGTCCTTTTCGGATCGGCATACGAGCCATCCACCGAAAGAGAGATGGACGAGGCTGCTGGGAAGTTTGGTCGCCTGATGATGAAGTCGGGTTCTCCCCAAGACGGGGGGGAGGTGTCGGGTGACCCGGAAGCCACTCTGGGCGAGACTCTCGATCTGGATGACTCCTCGATGGACCCTGTCTGCATCAGCAAGACACTCGAGTCACTGTATGGTTACATTGACGACACCCTCCGCCGTACCGGCGACCAGCTAGCCGGTCTCAACGATAGCCTTAATGTCGACAGTAACTGCCATGCTCTGATGGGACAGATCAACGAACTGCGCCCCATCCTTGCCGAGTATGCGATACAGTGGGAGAAGTCGGTTGGGGCCAAGGATATACCGCTCGACCCTAGCCTGTCGTTGTGGCTGTCGTCCCTACAGACCATTGTGTCCAAGGTGCGGAGGAAGAGCAGACTTTGGCTACGTCATGCCAATACCGAGGAGGGCAAGAAGGTCCATTCGGCCCTACTTCAACTGGATACGGCTCTGGATAACCACGTCAAACAGATGAAGGATTTCCTGCCTATTATACAAGTGTAAGTTCATCCCCCGGTCGTTCCACTGATATGCGTTGTCGTTTTTCTCTTTCGTTGAGAGTGAGGGCTAATACTCGAAAAGGGACTACAGCGACTACCGGACGCAGAATATGCCTTTTCCCATCGACGAGATTGATGACGAGTGCAAATCTCCCAGGCATGCGGGCAATATCCCGCCACGGCCCACGGACCGCCTCTCCCAAGTTCGGAATGCCATGTACTCGCTAAAGGACCAACTACAGAAGACGGTGGAGGTTCTGGCCATTGGTCAGAATTTCCTCCCGGAGCCTGCGTGGGTCACTGCGTCCGACATTGTGCTACGCCTGGGGTCGACGATCAATGCCGCGTCTCTGGCCCTGACCAACAACGGCTCGGAATGGCTCGAGAGCGATCTCGGCCGCGCGCAAATCGGGTTGTTGTCTCACGCAGAGTTCAGCAACCTGGACCCCAGGACTCTGCACGATTTCAAGGTCCGTCTGCAGCAGATATGCAATTTGATATCCAACCCTGCGGACCATAAGCAGTGGACCGACGAGATGGTGCGCAGCCACCATGTGTACATGCTCGTGGAACAGCAGCAGCTTGACGCGCTAGGCAACATCGCGTCCGTCTTGGAAGATTTGATGATGCCCAAGTACCTCAAGACTAAAACCGAGTTTGACGATTTTCTAAAGGAGATGTAGTAGTCACTAGTCCCCCGGCGTGACAGTGGATGACGGCAAATGACGAGGACTGGCCGGCAGAAAAGAGGTGCGGCACGACGCGGCGCATGGACAGATTGATTGTTAGAGTGGTATGTGACGACGATATATCGGGTCTGAGCGTTTCTACCCTTGTATTCCGCCCCGGCGATGGCTGGATGGGCGACAATTTCTGATTTTGGCTAGGAGGCTAAGGCGCTGGTCGTGATTGAGGTTTCTGAGCTCTATACTCAGGACATGGGTTGGGAAGCTAATAATTGGACTGGGCTATTTTCCAAATCGACACAAGAGGCAACAGTACTCCGTACGACTTGAAGCATCTTTTCGTCCCTCTGCGGTATATGGTATGTATGAGGTACCGACCAAAAGGGATTCACGAGCCAGTCTCCAGGCCTCTTGCGGTCTGTTTCCGCAGTCGGGGGGATCTGGCGTATGTGCACCTTCAGACGAAAGCTGGCCCAGCCAAGGCCCATCTGAACTGTCAAAAAAAAAACTAAACATAAAAAAAAGCCTTCGCGGCATTCTGACACATGTGCCAAGAATACACGCCACACGCGCACAGCACGCACCGCCGCATGACTCTTTTGAGGGGGGTGGGAGGAGAGGATTTCGAGAAGGAATGGAGGCTGACCGGACTGGCTGGCTGGGCCGCGTATCAGTTCGAGGCGCGGTTCCGCAGCCCGAATGGGAGGAGGGGCGAAAGCTTTGGGATTCCTCTGTGGCGCCGGTGCGCCAGGAGAATAAACCAGAAGGGGAAAAAAGAAATGCCAGACAGGATGGATGGTGTGTCTGGTGTGGCTGTGGTCGAGGTCGTGGTCTGGTCGTGGTTTTTGGGGGTGGCGCGCAGCACGCGGAACCGCCGCTGGAGATCTCCGGCCCAGATGTCCGGAACCCACCCCCCCCCTTCCTTTCTATCGGTGTGCGTGTGCGTATGTTTGTAAGCGAATAGGTCAACTGTCTTAACGCCGTGTCACATCCTCCTCGCTTACGGCCGATGCGGTGGGCTGATTTGGGATGGACTGGGTACGGATTCGGGTTCGGGTTCAGGAACGATTTGCTCTCTTGGGGTCCAGTACATCGAAGCTTTGGACTATTGGGGGAGGGGAGGAAAGGGGGATTTGCCAAAATCAAGCCGTCAAAGACTCTCTCTCGCCAGCCCGCCTCACGCAGATACGATGTATGTTTTCCAAGCCATGCGGTGGTACGTTGTCAACTCGTAAAGACGGTTAATGTGACGGCGGTGTGAGGACTCGGCCGATAGGCGGCAACTCTGGGCATTCGGTGATGCTACTCTTCCCTTGCGGCAGCAGCAGCAGCAGCAGCAGCAGCAGTAAGAAATTGGAAGGGAGAATAAACATTTAGGTCTCTTCGCTCGCTTACTACCCCGTTTCCGTCCGGGGGTGTTGTCCGCGTCCGCCGGGGGAAACTGTTGCGGCTGCTTCTCTCTCTCTCATGCACACATCAGTTTGTGGAAAACGGCCCATTGTCACTCTGTACTCTTCCTCGACCGGACCTACGATGCCGGTGGTTAGCGCGCTCTGATATAAGCACACTAAGAGCGTTTACTGCTTAGCTCCGTTCGGAGAGAGAGAGTACCGGCAGCGAGACTGGCTCTCTCCCCCTCCCCCGATCTACACACAGTAACACACCTCCAAGAGAGGCATACAGCAAATCCAACGTCGGCCGGTAAGTCGTGCAGCAGGCAGCAGGCCATGTCAGCAGCCCACAGCGGCGCCGCGCCAGGGAAGGCGAAAAAACGCTGATGGCAATCGCCGGCGCCGGCATGAGGCTATTGAAAAAAAAAACGGCCACGACCGCCGGACCTGCAGGCCATGTCAAGATGCAAGTCTGGTTTACCCGCGTCCAGAGGAACAGGGAACTGGTTGGTGAGGGAAAGGAAGAGGGATGAGCATTTCTGGAGATTCTATAAATATGACCCAGGAGAACGAAGACGACGTGTAAAAACATCTCGCGTTACTCGTCTGTTTTATTTGAATATCATCTCATCGCCGGCCGACTCCTTTTGAAGATCGCCGCCTGCTCTCTTTCCTACTTGTCTACCGCAGTATTCTCCCCACAGTCTTTGATATATATATATAAAATATGCGTGCCACACTCGTCGTTCTCGCCAGCCTCTTGACGGCCGCCGCCGCGGTCGCCCTGCCCGGCTCCGAAGATGCTGCTGCTGCTGCTGGTCCCCACGCGCTCCGGGCCCGCGCCGCCGCGTGCCCGGCCGTCTGGACCCAGGTCAACGCCGAGCTCAACGGAATCTTCCTGGACGGCGGCGGCCGGTGCACCGCCCTCGCGCGGGGCGCCATCCGCGCCCTCTTCCACGACTGCGGCTCCTGGGACGAGTCGCAGGGCCAGGCCGGCGGCTGCGACGGCTCGCTCCTCGTCGGCGCCGACCCGGACGTCGAGCTCGACCGGATCGAGAACAGGGGGCTGCAGGCCGTCGCGGGCACCCTGCGCGACCTGTCCGCCAGGTACAACACGACCGCGGCGGACATGATTGTCTTTGCGGGCAGTGAGTTTTATTTTTTTTGGGGGTTTTCTTTTCTTTCTTTCTAAGTCTATCGTTGTCGTGTCAGCTTTGAGGAAGGGCGATGTCTATGGAGAAAGTGACTGGCATGACTGACATCCTTTTGCCCCTTTCCAGACGCCGCCGTTTTCTTGTGTCCCGGCGGGCCCAAGGTCAGGACCTACATCGGCCGCAAGGATAGCACCAAGTCGGCCAAGGCGGGCGGCCTGCCCAGCCCCTTCGACCCCCCCGAGACCCTCCTGGCCCTGTTCAAGGCCAAGGGGCTCGACGCCGAGGCCCTCGCCGCCCTGCTCGGCGCCCACAGCACCTCGACGCAGTCCTTTGTCAACGCCTCGCAGGCGGGGGCGCCGCAGGATTCTACGTGAGTAAAAAAACAATACAAAAAACAATCCCTCTCGTTGTCGTCGTCGTCGTCGTGAGGGACGGGTTGGCAACGAGTTAGACCACGGGCGATTTGTTCTTTTGCTAACATGATCTTCCCAAAACCTTTAGACCGGGAGAGATGGACGTCGCCTACTACAAGCAGACGTACGACTTCGCCACCTCGGGCGCCGCCGCCGCCCCGGCCGGCGTCTTTGTGTTCCCGTCGGACGCGGGCGTCGCGACCTCGGAGGCCAGCAGCGTCGGCCGCTGGTTCCAGGGCTTCATCGGGGACCAGGAGAAGTGGAGCAAGAGCTTCAAGAAGTCGTGAGTTATTACCCAGGGGGTGGGGGGGCCGTTTCGGTCCGTCGGTTTTCGTTTTTTTGAGCGTCTCCAAGTACTAAAACACGGAAATAGGATGGACAGGATGTCACTTTTCGGCAACGACAAGGGCAGCTTGTCGGACTGCACCGACTCTATAGCCAGGCTTTGATGGTGGGATGGAGGTGTGCCGGCGCGCGGGGGGGGGCGTCAGGGTGTGGGAGTTTTCTTTTCAATGTTCAGAAAGGCATTTGTCTTCCACTGTTTGGGGTGATAGTGCCCCATTAGAACACAGCAATAATAACCCTATAGATCCAACGGGGCATAATAACTAGAATAAGGATACTTTTATTAAGCAATTCATATATCCCCTTAGTCCTGCATGAGATTTTGGATATACATACTTGTAGGTATAGGTGGCGTAGAAACATACAAATATAGATATTGCATCTCTTGACGACATCACGGCGTCGCGTTTGCATTGCTGTTATGTTAAAAGGTGAACATGCACGCATTTTACGGGATTTCTCAAAGGTAGCTGTTGGTATGTATCATAGGGAGGCCGATCCATGGGCAATATCGTCAATGTTTGACGATATAGTACTTATTGAATTAGTGAATAATGAAGGAAGAAAGAGAAGAGGTTGTTGCTGGCAGCCAGGGGTGAAGTGAAGTAGTCTACTTTTTCGTTGTTGCCTTGCCCATATTCCAACAGTGACGAATTACGTGCCTTTATCGAACTCATACAAGACCTGACATTGATTACAGCACCTTCCGCCATATATTTAACTGAGGTGTCCTATACATTGTATGCGTCGGTACACGTGGGAGAGAATAGGCAGCGCAACTTTTGACCCTATTGGCTATCTCTACGCAACCAATATGTAAGATTATTACTTGCATCCAAGAAGAAAAAAAGAAAGTAACCGGCGACGCCTCATCCTTTATTGCATCAAAGCTTCTTGTAACGTTCTGCCCCATAATGAAAACTTGAGTATTGTATCTTCATTCCGAGGCAGGGTCACCTAGGGGTTTTTTACGTAGTCGAAAGTTGCTTGTTCTATAGGCATATGAGAAATGCCCTACGAAGCGGGGCATGAGTATAGGTCAATTTGCATCCGGAAGCGACTTCGCGTAGGAAAACAGTATGCCAATATACCACTCGAGGCTGAAAGTCAGCTCCGTGACAATTTGCAATTACACAGGAATGAAATAGTAAAGACACGAATTGAACTGATAAGCCAGAGCGCCAAAATCTGGCATTTTCATCACGAGTGCTAACTGCACCATGTTGGGGACAATTCTCAACATCAATTGAGGTGACTCTGGACGAACCCAATACCCCTGCATCGGAAGAAAGGTTAAAGAACTTTAGAGTCATTTGAGATCAAGACCAATTTTATTATGACCGCTTGTCTCCGAACGTTCTGGCCTCATCTCAAACTTTCGTCCCTAAAATAAACAAGAGTTCATGTTCCAAACACGGCGCGATGTTCCAGGGCTAAGGCCGTCGCCACTCCGCGAGGACAAGAAATTGAACCTCCAGAAGGATCCTTAGCCTTGATCCATAATACTTTTAGTCCAGAGTCAAAAATGGATGAGCTGAACCGTCGTGGTGGTCACTACCGTGTCAAACGTGGCGCGTTTCCAGTGCATGGCCACAAACACACACAGCTAGATGTCTTGTCTAAGTCTGCTGAGAAACCAATCGGCAAGAAAAACCAAAAAAATCACTCAGGTTCTTAGACAGTCAAGCGCCCCCCCTTCGTAAGTTAGCCGACAGTCACTCTCAGGGGCCCTTAATCTCGCTCATGTGCCGAAGCCTCACAGACCCTCTCCGTTTCCAACTCTATCCAAACGTTGCAAAAGCGGGTGGTTAGCCCGCCTCAGCCGCGAGCCCACGCCTTGATCCCATTATCGAAAGCCGACCTCATCTACCGGCCGAGTGGTCTCTCGTGGGAAGAGAAAAAAACAAAATTGAGGTGGTTGAGTCGCGGGAACCGCTGAGGTTCTGTGCACAAGTCGGACTAACCGGGTCACGAGCCCAGCGATCACGATGCGCACAGCTCTCCCGTGATGGAAAATCTCGTTTTTCTAGAATGGCCTGACATCCAGTGGAACTTGATGTGAGGCGCTGAGATTGAGGGGGTTTGGGGTTCTTTATCGTGGGAAGCTACCGTGACAACCATTACAACCACAACGGTCTGAGCGGGACAAGGCCTAGAACCGAGAGAGAGGGAGAGAGCCAAGTAATTTGATCAGTGTCACGTTGGATAGGGTGAGCTGATCACGGTCTTTGCGCAAGCTGAAAGCCGTTCGAAAAACTCCCCAATCAAACTCCTCCTGGGCTTTTCCCAAAGACACCTGCCAAGCTGTGCGTAGTCGCTCCCACACGCCCAGGCCCGCCGGCGAGAGGCGTCGTGGAAGCCTGCAAGGAAGAGAGAGGCCCCGCTACTTGCTAGACTTGCATCTGTGCTAGTGCCGACGAAGAGAGAAACGTGTCCCTTTCCAATCTCTCTAACACTGACTCGGTTCTGAGAAGGGGGGAGATTCGAAGGAAACGGCCGCGTTCCTGTCCCAGTCCGGCCCAGGGCTGGCGCCGTCTCTGGCGGAATAAGCAACACTTCTCGCTAGCGCGCGCCGTAGCGGCCTCAGCACGCGCCGTTGCTCATTTGCCGTGCAGCGAGGTGCATTCGGGACTCAGATCCTATGCTCGTCCGAGCACAAGGCTAGTCGCATGGGAAGAGCAAAGGAAATCAGAGGAGGGAAAATAGCACGCGGTGCCGGCGCGGTTTGATGGCCCTTGGCCGCCGTCGTCGCCGCCGCGCGCAACACGTGAGGGTGTCACTTACTAGCTAAGATTATCTGGGGTGCCTCAGGGGGTCGAGAAGAAGAGTCAAAGCAATTCGGACGCTCGCCTCTTACTATGCAGAGGGTTTCCCGCTTGGATATATAAGCACTGCACAGGGATCGTCGATCCTGCCATCTTTCGAACATCACAGCCAACAGCTTTCCAACGCAGCCACCCGCCTTCAAAAGCAAGCCAGCCTCCCACACTCCTTTTGTTCACCACCAGCAACTTTCAGCTATAAATCAAGTCACTCGTTCAACAACACACACACACACTCGTTCAACCAAACTCCAAGCCAAACCATCACAATGAAGTTCTCCACTCCCGTCGTCCTCCTCGCCACCGGCGCCCTCGCGGCCCCGAGCCCCAGCGAGCTCTGCGAGCGCGAGCTCAGCACCGTCAACACCATCATGACCACCGTCCTCAACGGTATCCAGACCCTCGACGGTGCCATCTGCGGCTACAACGGCGGCGCCGGCGCCGAGCTGGAGCAGGCCGCCGGCACCATGCTCACCACCATCCGCACCGCGACCTACAACGCCGTGGCCATGCTGCCTCTGACCATGGACGAGGCCATCGCCTTCCAGCCCCTGTCCGACCAGCTCAACGCCGCCGGCGACAAGCTCCTCGTCGACCTCAGCGACAAGGTCGATCTCTTTGCCAAGAGCGGCGCTTGCGACTCCACCCTCACCTGGGTTGCCCAGGTCGGTAAGTTTGGCACATTGGATCCGCGATCATCAGACAGTGACGGCTGACTTTTCCCCAGGTGGCAACGT
Organism: Colletotrichum cereale; assembly: GCA_034509685.1. NCBI lineage: Eukaryota > Fungi > Ascomycota > Sordariomycetes > Glomerellales > Glomerellaceae > Colletotrichum > Colletotrichum cereale. Next base: position 36,268 of record JASUDE010000215.1, on the reverse strand, counting down.
GAACACTCTCATGACATCCATTTCCGTCAAGTTCCCCGCTGGTGGCAAGGGTGGTGACGAGATCACGCACTTCAACGGAATCTTCTCCGAGATGCAGGACAAGCTCTCCGGCTGCTCCACCGGCGGCAAGGGCTCCAGCTCCGGCTCCGGCTCCGGCTCCGGCTCTGGATCCGGCTCTGGCTCTGCTTCTGCCTCTGGTTCTGCATCCGGCGACGACGTCAAGGTTGTCGGCTCCGCTACCCAGGTCCTCCCTGTCCCCACTGCTGTCTACACCGCTCCCGCCGGCGCTGCCGGCAACGGCACCAAGGGTGTTTCGCCTATCTCCACCAACCGCCCTGTTGTCACTGCCGGCGCCGCTCTGATGAGCTTCTCCGGCGCTGCCCTGGCCGCCGCCGTCGCCGCTTTCATCCTGTAAGCCCGCTGTATGCGGCTCGCAACGGATAATACATAAAAGCAATAAAGCCCCGGGGGCTTCCGGGGCGGGAACTCTGCACATACGTGCCCAACATTCTTGTGTATAAGGGGTCGCCTCCATCTGCCGGGGGCACCGCGATGAAATCATGATTTACTTTCGGCGAAGGGGCCTGTTCATGCAAATATCTAGTCACACAGTCGATACCAATATGAAGTTCAACATGAGTTTAATTGTTGCTTGAAGCTGATCGTCCTCCCAAAAGCCCATCAGTCTCGTGTCGTGTCGTCGGATAAGAGCCATGTGTTGCGTGAACAATAAACATGACTAACCTCACTGTAAATTAGGCTCATGCAGGGATGTTTTAGCCTACTTTACTTGACGTCTGCACATCCTGGCAGCATCCGCAGGGACAAGAGGAAAAGAAAACATGGCATCACGATCTACCCTACCCCCCTGCAATAAGGTGATGCAACCAAGCCACATCGAGTCTGACAACGAAACGGCTCTTTTTCACGTTGACACATACTGTCTTGCGGAAGTATGAGAACGGATTTTGCTTCCAGTAACAGAAGTTCTTTTCTGAAAGCGGGTTAGAGGCGCAGGACCTCAAGAGCCTTTATCGTTAGCTTATGGCACCAAGTTACAATTTACTAGACAGTCTCTCTGCTTCATTAGACACCGGAAGCGTGATCGCCACGCTAAAAGTTGAAACCGCATGAGGCTGCGCGCTCTCCTCGCTTACAGAAACAGCGCAAAATGGCGTAGCCGCGCTACTTGGGCAAAGCAACCAGGGTCAAGGTTCCAGACAACCGGTATCTCATCCACTGTTTGTTACCCTAGTGTTTTGATTTTCAGCCCCCAAGAGAGACACTCGGCACGTCGGGTGAGACTTTGCCAATTCATCGCCTTGAACGTAACGCCGCGTGCGGTGAGGGTGGTCATCACCTTCTGCCTTCTGCCTCTAGTAGGGCACCCTTAAGTCTATCAACATGTCTCACTTAGATCAGGCCGACTTCAGCCTCAAAACTTGCTGTATACACAAAACAGAAACATCACATAGTATGGATACACAAGAACAGACAACCAATCTCCCCGTACTACATACAGGTTTTACTCCGCGGCATTGCTGGCGCAGGTCCAGGGTTTGGAACTCGAACCCCCTTTGGCGATGGACTCGATTGAAACCCAGAGGCCCAGAACGCAGATCAGGATACCTACAAGCAACAGCAGCGAGCTGGCTGCAAATTGACACCTCTGCTTCCAGGTGCTGAACCATTTGCCCTTGTGCATCCAGAGCCAGAAGATCCCGGGCAGTCCGAAGGAGAACCAACTAGCGAATGCAGCGGAGACGAGGCCCAGCAAGTGGTTGAAGACCGGGATCGACTCAGAGATCACCATGCCGATACCCCAGATACACAGAGTAATCAGCAACCAGGCAATCGTCGATGTCCTTGTTCGTCTCACGGCGTGTTTGGTGTTGCCGAAAATGCGCGTAAAGATGTACTGCGACGCGACATGCGCGTAAATCACTGCCGCGATGGCAATCGTGGGGATCGCAACTCCCCAGATGGCCTTGCGAACGGTGGCACTGCCTGCTGCCGAAAGTGCAGGAGACGGTACGTCAGGCCCAGCATAGACGTAGATTACGACTGCGGCGATGATGTAGAGCGTCGTGTCCGTGATTTGCAGGAATGCCAGCGCCTTGGGCCAATCGTCCGGGTTCTTGAACTCGGCAATGATGCTGAAAAAGATAGAGTGACTTGCTAAAAGAAAGTGTTAGGAAACAGGGCTCTATGTTTTCGTGTGTTTCGACGGGGCCACTTACAAAAGGCACCGGCAATGTTGGTGACCGCTAGGAAAGCGGGGGAAAAATCAAGAGACTTGAAGATATCGATGGCTCCATTCCCAATGGGCTTTTCAATGGCAACATCAATTAGCGTGATGAAGACAGCCACCACAATAGAAATGCAAGCTTGAATAGGGTCAGCGGCCGTGCAGATGACATCAGTGATAGCGAAATGGACTCACACATCGCTGACATCCAACTTGTCCACTTCAGAGTCCTCGGGATGTTGAAAACCCAGAAGGCCATCATGCCAACAGCAGCCCACACAACCGTGCAGACTGAGCTGTTAGTAAGAGTATTCATGCAAATCGTCCACAAGAGAATGTGTCCACCCATCAGAAAGATCTGGACAATGGTCTGGGCCCAGCCGAAAACCTCTCTGAAGACACGTCCCAGGCCGATTGGTCGTCCGATAAGCTCGACCGCGTCGCCAAAGTTTTGGACGAAGGGGTACTGTTTCCGGAACTCGGCGAGAAGAAGGCCAGAGTAAGTGGCCAGCGCACTGATCACACAGATAAGGATGATACCGGGAACGAGGCCGACTGTGGCTAGGACAGACGGTAGAGAAAGGATTCCCAGAGAGACAGTCTCTGCGACTAGCAAGATTCCTCCCTGCCTGTTTTGAGGTCAGCACTCCTCCAAGCGAATTGATACCTTATCAGGAGACTCACAGCCAGTGTAATGTCTTGAAGTTGATCAGCTCGCCCTCTTCCCCTTCAACAACGCCGCTGGCATCGCTCGCGAACGCCGGCGGCGCGTCGAGATCTTGGGCATGCTCATGGTCCTTGTATACGGGAGGGCAATTGAGAGCGTCTTGACGCTCAGGGTCTACCGACGCTCTCGTGGCCTCTGCCTCGTTGCCCATGATGAAGGCGGTGTTGGATGTTGATTTGTGATAGACCGCTAGGAGCCGAATTATTGGAATGCTTCAACGCCGTTCCCTTACGAGTCCGCCTTCCTGACCGCGAGGTGGAACCGTTCGCACCTGGTGGAGTGCCTTCAATTCGATGACAGCGGATTCAAAAGGTAGCATGGGATGGAGGTCGGGTTGGTGGAGAAGTCGGTCCTTTCATGCAGAGTCTAAGTTTGAGGGGCCCCGGACTATGTGTCGATGAACAGTTCTCGGCGGCGTAAGATCAAGAGAAGTATGTTTTAAAAGGAACGACACTTGCAATTTCGTCCCCATCTCTTCGCGTGTTGATTGACTCACCGCATGGTCCCTTCCGCGCCACCTGACACTCATAGCGAAAATCAATGTCGGCACCGGCTGTTCTGACGCTGTTGACGATGGAGAGGTGTTACTGGATCTGGAATCTCCGCTCACGGATGGGACGACGGGCGAAAATTCAGCAGTTGTTGTTACGTCTTTCAATCCACTTTTGACCCGCAGTGGTTCCTCATGCTCCCTTGGCGGACTTTTCAGCAGTGCAAGCCTGGCTCAACCAAGCGTCAAAGTCTTAGGGATTGCTACACTACACTTAGTCAAGTCTTCCCCGATTTCTCGCCCTGTGGCCCGATGACGTCTGAAACTGCTAATTTGGCAGTCGAAGCTTGAAGTTGAATGATTGACAGGCCCTGGAGACTTGCCGAAACGGGTTGTCAAATCTGCTGCGTTTTCTAACACGATGCGTGGAGCACGAGTCAGGCCACTACTTTATTGTAACGTCCAGTCCGATCCAAGGTGGGAGTTACTGATTGGTCTCTTGTAACAGCATTATACGTAATGGGGAGTTTGCAACCCTTGTGTCCGCCCGGTTCTGAGACCCGCGGATTACATAGTAGGTCTAAGCGTCCCCCACGTTATCCACTGAGATGCTCGTTACAGCAGCGAGGCTTGCGGTACTTGATATTCATATTATGGTGCCGAGACCTCCGATGCCTGCCTTTGGAACAGTCATAGTCGTACGTGAGCTCAACAATCAAGTAGTGATTTTGTGCTTCTCGAGGATAGACTCCCAGGGATATTTTAAATGCAAGTTCGACAAAAAATCAGCATTTATGATCACGGATACTTCCGGAGCTACTTGTAAAGACTATATATTCTTCATCTGGACATGCACCACACGTCCAAATACCCCTGAATGAAACAAATACCCAGGATTGACGGCGGATTGATTTGAAATGCTTGAAACTACAGCGGATCAAGAAGTGGCTCCATATCAGACATCCAATGAGTTGATTTCTTACTCCAGCCATACACTCGCCCAGACGGGGTACCATGAAGTATCTGGTCGTGGTAATTTACTCCATTTCCGATACAGACCTTTCGGAATAGCTTGTTACTCCAGACATTTGCTGGAGCTGAAGCCACGAGTATTCATCTCGAGGCGGGTTCTAGTGTATAGATGCTGTTAACAGGTTGATATTGGCAATAAGATAAGATTTAGGATTCATAGCTGTACAAATACAAACGATTCATGGCTCTACTGTGCCGTCCAATGTGTTTTCGGTATACACGGTAGTAAAAGCTCGTTACCATGCCACATTGCGCAGAGAATATGATTTGTTAAACTCCTCAACAATAATTGATGTCTGACTCTGGTCAAGAATACACCCGTTGAGGATGTTTCACACCAATTCATAGCGCCGTGCATCAACTCGATGTGATATCTGAGGAACAGGGTTAGCCATGAACAAGCGAAACGTTCCCCATGCCCACAAACTGCCGGGGCGCGGAAGGCTCCCGAAGCCAACCCCCATGTTCTCTATTGTTGCAGAGACGAGCCGCCACCCATTTCGTGTACACTAGGACAAGGTATCTTGTCAGCCCCCCTTGCGATAATCCAAAAAGCGGCGCGGATGTAACATGGACGGGTAACTGTAGCATTCCGCGCGTGGATCGGGCCGAGAATCGGCCTCCCGAAGATAGTCCCGACGCGGAGTGAGCTTCCGTCTCCTAGGTGGACCTTTCTCCCTATGATCCGTATTTAGCTATGTGCACGTTATCGCCTCCTTTGATGTTGTCAGGAATGGCTTACGGGAAGAAGCAAATAAGGGCTGGTGCATGAACAATAGCGACCCCAAAAGCAGCAACTTTGACATGAAAAGGTGATTTTATGTCGCTGTTATGTTTACAATCCTATTTGACATAACGTATAGATATTAAGTAATTCTATCTCTCTTATTACTAGTGGGCGCGACCTCTGCTATAACAACGGGATAAGACAATACAAATAGTAGGGAGAGTGGTATCAACGTCACATGAACCCCAATTCAAACGTTCCCACATCCAATACATAATAGGTAATCATCCAAACCTGCCAGATTCGACCGTATCAATACGTATGAACTGGGGATGGTTCGGCCTGACTTGTCCCAAAGCAGCAATCACTTAGTCCCACGGAGATTACGCCACATTAAGCCTAACAGTAAGTGAATTCTCTGTCTCAAGTTTATGCCTGAACTACGGAGACAAATGCTTCTTTCAATATGTATAGGTGAAAATTGGCACCTTTACCAGCCTTTGAAGCTCATGATACTTGTTATCTGAAGTTTTCTTAGAGCAATGGAACAATAAAACAATCATATAGTATTGCATTCAAGCTGCACCAGTAGGTCAAGAGTACAGAACTCTATGACGTTTGATTTCGCTTCCAATGTTCGGCCGACCCTCTCATCCACTACAACCATCTCTTGGTGCCTAAGTGGGAGATGAAGGCACCCCCACGACCGTTGGCAAGGCTGGACTCATAAATGACTTTCATCACGTCTTTGACAGAGTCCTCTGGGGCTCTTTGTTTAGCTCCAGGGGCGTACTCATCAAAGATTTTTGCCATTCGCATGGCACTCTCCAACTGATGCTGGTTCACTGCGTGGGCGTTAGGAAGGGCTTACAGTGGTCAACATGTATTGAACACAACTCACAGTTGTCGTTGTGACCTGTATCAACCAGCCCAGGACAGATGCCCATAAACAAAACCCCATCTCCAGCGTACTGGGCGTGGAACTTGCTAATTGCAACGTTTACAGCCCCCTTACTGATTGAGTAGGGTGCGGCGACATCCAGACGATACTGGTTGATCAAGTCGGTGTCGGCCATCCCTGAGCTGAGAGTGATGACTTTCTGGACATTTCCTTTTAGGACCAGAGGCATGTAGTTGTTGAAAAGGTGAATGTTGCCAACGGCATTGACTTTGAAGTTGTACAAGAGATCCTCTTCAAGTTGTTGGGGAGTTTCTCCTCTGGGTGTAGGGAAGTATTAGTGAAGAATCGTTGTTGAGAATATCACTTGCATGCTGCACTTTTTACTTACAGCTTACCAATGGGGTCAAATGCCGACCAGTCCGAGATGTATGCCGCGTTCGCAATGATGTAATCGAGCTTGCCTCCAGTGATCTCCGACACAACACTGACAGAGTTCTATGTGATATTGGTAAGCTTGCTATTCGAAGTGTAGCAGCCCTGATTCGCTCGATGTGCATACCTTGATACTTTCGTAACTGGTCATTTCAAGCTCTACAATGTGTACATTGGGTCGGCTCCCAAGTTCGTCTGATATCTTCTTCTCAACAACAGTCTTGTTGCGGACCGTTCCGACGACGATGTTGTTGACGTCGTCGGAAATCTGGCGGAGGAATACCCACTGTGTGGTACGTGTTAGCGCGCCTTTTTTGGACAAAATCCAGTGATGCTCTATAGGAACGTACACCGATACCACGGTTTACACCCGTTATGAGGTAAGAAGGCATGATGAAACTGCAATGTTTTGAAATCAGAGTTTCGCGACAGAATCTTTCCGTTAGAGCGCTTGGATTTGTGATGGTAGTAGTTAGAATGGATCGAACAAAGTCTGATACTTCAAGAACATAATATTGCTTGAGGAGTCGGCTTATATACTAAGGAATCACCTCCCATCTCAACCATATCGTATGGCTTTGGCGACCACGCTATGACGAAAATTGATTGATAATCCGACAGAATCATCTTGAATACCCTTCAAGAAGCCATATCGTCCTATTCCAATCATGGTTGCTCTGCGGTTGCCAGGGCTGACAGTCAAGGCCTATGGTAATCTCGCAAAAAGATGCCATCACACGAATGTACACTAAGGTCCAGTCTCCACATCCTGATAACAATGAGAAACGATTGGCCAGTATCTCGAATCCTTTGGATTTAGCTTCTTCCGCAAAAAGTTGCCAACGGACTTGTCGCACGAGCCGGATATTGCCTAGCGCCCTGCCAGTGCAGCCACGCGTCTACATTGTTGTGCATGGTTGATCAGCTTAGCAATCAAGTTCCTTGGCACTAATCATTAAGCAACTTTCTGCGAACTCACAATTTTGAATACACTCCATCTCATATTACTTGCGACCATATTGTTTTGGAGCATCGAATGCACACATGCAATGGAAACACCCAAAGTCAGGCGGGACGCAATTACATTGCCAAAGAAACGATGTGGAACTTGCATAGGTATGATTTGTGCGCGCTACATAACACAAGTTGGCACCTTTAACAATTTCCGTGGGAGGTCTGCTGACGTTGAGTGACTACGGCAGGGCGTAAAATTAGTTGCGACCGCCGCCATCCAAGCTGCTCTAGTTGCGTTCGATCAAACCGAGTCTGCACCGGATACGGACTTCGTCTGTCCTGGCCTAGGAAGGACGATAGGAGACGAATGATCGTTGGCCAAGCTGGGCCCCTTTCAAAGGGGAACCGGCACATACATCCTTCTTCGGGTCGATTCCACATGATCAATGCGACGTTTTGGGACATAGAAGTGCACCAAAATCGTACTTCAACACGTGATGATCATATCCCGCCTCTATATCGTTCTTTAACACGGTCCGCATCTGGATTATCCGCAACCCAGCAGGACCTTTTCCATTTTTGTAAGTTCTGTTCAAATGGTGCCTTGTTTTTAGTGAAAAATAGGGCTTACATAGCCGACATCTAGTTCAAAACCAAGTGGCAGTCGAGTTGTCGAGCTTCAGCAACAAACCCCTTGGATCCGCTCTACTCCGCCTCGCCTCTTCGGATCAGTCTTTTGCTGCTGTTGCGTTGCAGTATGCTTTACTAGCTATTGCCTCCCAGTTTCGTAACGGGCCGGGGCTGCGTGGCGAGCAGCTAAAGCTATCCGCTATTCGTGCGCTTGCTGCCTCAGCCGCTCAGGGAATTGAATCACAGAATGCTATTCAGCATGTTGCAGCAGGCATGGTCCTTTGCTTGTTCGAGGTTTGTCACCTTTCTTCATGGGACTTTCGGATTTGCGAGTTTTATTTCTTATGCTAACTTGGATTTCAGACCCAGCAAAGCTCAAATCCTTCCAATGAGTGGCTCAGCTATCTCCGGGCAGCAGGAAAGGTAATTGAAAGCGTATCTCTGGAAAGTTTCGGCAGAAAGACAGACGGACCAGTCATGCTAGAGTGGGTTTACTATCACGAAGTACTGGCTCGATTTAGCATACGCCATTGGCGACAACGTGGCACTGGAGCATCAGGCCGTCTATATCACACAGAATTGCCGTCTTATCTAAGAAAAGAGCGAGAGCGGTGGAATGCTGCAACTGAACTTATACAGTGGCAGAGATCGATTGTGCACCAGTCACTTTTCACACCTCTTCGTCTCCTTTCCCGAGTAGTCGCCGAGATCTTGCCATCTAAAGATCCCACCACCCATCAAGAGGCATACAAGGTCAAAGCCGCGAGTCTCAGAGAAGAGATCAGGAATCTCAAAGTACCAACGCCGTCGGACCCAGTAACACAACGTACCGCTGCTAAAGCCGAGGTTTTCCGTATCTCGGCGCTTGTTTATCTAAGCCGCTCGACTGATCAAGACGTACTATGTCCTTCAGAACTACACCTGCTGGTGGACAAAGGGCTTTGCCTCATGAAGAACATGAGTCCCTGCGAGCGGCCGCTGCCTCTACTTATTCTGGGCTGCGAAGCGCGCACAGACATTGAGAGGCTTCGCATTTTGGAACTTGTATCCAGCACAGAAACTAGAACTCCCTGGAGAAAGGTTGAGTTCATGAGGACGTTGTTGCAAGCCGTGTGGATACAGGATGACCTTGATAACGAGAGCAATGTCGAGCTTGACTACACGGAGAAGCTGTCGGCTATCTTCAACGCCAGCGAGTCTCTTCCGCATTTCCATTGACTGAACCAGCGACAACAGTTGGGTCTCCGTGGATGAGTTATAACGAAGATTAGAGTTTGGAATAGAACAAAGCCACGACTCAGCTATTCCTACACTGTCCGTCTCAACCTGAATATGGTTTGACACCACCACTTGTGTAAAGCAACGCCGTGTTTGCTTTCTATGTTTGGCCTATCAATCGAGAACATGGATAAGCAGTTACGAGGATAAACCATGGTAGGTAGCGGCTTGTAATCGGCACATAACACTCTGTCAGTCATTTCGAAGACTGTAGGTAGTTGAATCCGGTCGCTGCTAGTCTGGCCCCTTCTAGGCTTCTCTACTCTAATCTGTATCAATACGAGGAGAGCGAAATTATATAATCACAAAGTCAATGTTCCCAGATTTCCAATAACGTGATAATCGTAGAAAGCTGTCACAACTGCTGAATTAGATGCCAATCTTAAGCATTAGATAAAAAAACCGAACATGTTTCGGCGAATTGATACCCACAGGGACAGCCAGCCCATGGGTTTACGTCGATGGATATACCGTGACCGATCCTAATGACTATTAATTGGCGCTGATGTGTTGACACGGTTCAATAATCAATGTAATTGGCCCTGGTCGCCAAAGCCTCAAGGCGCAATCTAAATGGGTAAAAGACCAAAGTTGGAACGATATCAACTAGACAGCACCTGCCAACTAACCAACTTGCTGCCCATTTTCGAACTGCTGGAAGGCCAACTTCTTTACAGCAGCCAAGACCAGGTATTTATACAACTACAGGAACTTAGCTGATAGTGGCACAGAGCTCCATGAAATGAGAGTCAAGCATACACATATACACGTTAAGCCCAGATTCATCGGGGCAAAGGCTTAGAAATGCATGCTGTTCGGGCGATAGAGACCCAGTATGTGTATAAATTCATCTGTTTCTATTTAATGACGTCGTTCTGACGTTGCAAGTGGACATAGCGCTTGCGGTTGAAGCGTTAAGGGTGCGACCCTCCGTGCCTCAGTAACCTAGCAAGGTCGCAATGGAACGAGATGAATATCTTGCGAAGCGACAAGGTGTGCTGGTCCACTTGATACGAGATCGCATTGCAAGGGTGACCATACCTATCAAATGTGCCAGGGTATATCCCATCGACTGCTGGAAACCCCGATTTCCGTACACCCATAAATATATTCATGTTGCCTTCGAACACGTTGGAATGCAAGTTTGCAATTGGGCAAAGATTTATAGGCATTCTTGGGTAATGGATCTAAGTGGTTTTACCCCGTCCTTGGCATAATAGGGGGTTTTCAGCACTCGATGGAATAGGTCAGCAACATAAGTCTTTAGGAAAATCGATGCGGCCGCTCGGATACGGTTTTGCAGGTTTGAGACTACCATCGAAAGTTCAGACAGTCTGCAGGCAGGGACTGAAATAGGTAGAGCAGGAGCCGTACAAATCAACCAAAGCTGCTGCCCCGTCCTCCATCTCATTGTGGATAAAAGAGTAAGAAAGAACTGAGAATAAATAACACAAGAAAGGCACATTGGTCAACTACAAACTCCATCAGTACAGATATCCATCCTAGACTAGGGGCTTTCTTCTTCTATACAATAGCAGTTGCTGGGCCTATTAAAGTTGTTTTTCAAGGGTAGTTAGCCAGGCAAGAGTCAGCCGCTACCAGCTGGTTTGTGTTTAGGCTTAGTGTTCAATGGATTCTCTACGCCCCACTCCTCCTTACCCAGTCCGTGTGAGCTTCGCTTTGACTCAATCTACGAATTCATGATGATTTTGCTGCGTTTAGATGAGTTCGTAATACGAGTTCAACCCTCCAAGAGGATCAGGTTCAAGCAGGGCTTTGAAAGAAACTCTTTAGTCGCTTCTAGCGTGAAAAGCTCGCGTATGTACAATCGCCCAGCAGGGGATAAAAGTTATTTACGAAGTGAAAACAAACATTCCGTGGCCCTAAGTACTGAACTGCCACCAGTTGAAGTTGAACAACTCCCCGCCGCCTCCGGTAAACTTCAGGTACAAATCCTGCGTGCTCGTCGCGCCGCTCACGGGACACGTCACCGTGGTCCAGTTCTGCCACCCGCCCGTGCCAGACACCGTGCAGGTGCCCACGAGCGTGCCAGAGGTGCTGCCGAGCCGCAGCTCAATCTTCCCGCCGCTGTTGGCCGAAGCCACGCGGGCGCTGAACGACCGGGCACCGTTGCCGAAGGCCACACCCTTGACCTTGATGTAGTCGTTGTTGTTGATGTAGCTGACGGCCATGCCGCCTTCCGTGCACGTCTCCGTCTCGACGCCGGACGACCAGGCGATGGCCTCGGCCTCTTGGCGCACGTAGGGGTTCAGGGTGCCGATCTGCGGCGGGCCGGCTGTTGTCATCCTTAACGTGGGGATGGACCCGTCGCTTCCGTATGTGAACTGCTCGACGGCGACGGAACGCGTGTATCCGCCTCCTCCCGGGAGCGCGCCATTGTGGTAAAAGAAGTACGATTTGCCTTGGAAATCGACAATACCCGGATGGTTCGTGAAGGAGGATCCAGCGGTCGCCATCACCACCCCGCGGTACGTCCAGGGCCCGGTAGGCGAAGACGAGGTTGAATAGCGGATGTCTTCGGAGCAGCAGTTGGCGGCGTACACCATGTAGTACGTCGACCCGCGCTTGTAGAGCCAGGGGCCTTCCTCAAAGGCTGAAGGCCGCTGGGCGGTGGCGGAGGGACGGGTGCCGAAGCTTTGTGGGGTGAGAGTGACGCGGTTGACAGAGCCGGAGTACGAAATCATGTCCTGGTTCAGGCGGACGTATGACAAGTTGGGGTTTCCCCAGTACAGGTAAGCCTGGCCGTTGTCGTCGATGAAGACGGTGGGATCAATCTCGTTGTTGTCAACGAGCGGTTTTCCAAGAGCGTCCCGGTACGGCCCCGTGATGTTGTCGGCGACGGCAACGCCGATAGCCATTGAGCCCGTGGTGCGCCGGATGGGAACGTAAAAGTAAAACTTCCCGTTGCGGGCGACGACCTGTCCTGCCCACGCATTGGCGTTGGCCCAGCTAAAGGTAGCTAGCGAGGCCACGACGCCGTGGTCTTGCCAGTTGGCCATGTCACTGGTCGAGTAGGCGCGCCAGTCACGCATGTTGAAGGTCGTGGACCCATCTTCATCGTGGCCGGTGAAGACATAGACCCTGTTGTTGTAGACCATAGGCGCCGGGTCCGTGGTGTAAACCGTCTGCACGATGGGGTTATCGGCGCGGGCCAGACCAGCTCCATCGAGGAGTCCGCCGAGGAGCAGCAAGGCTGGGACGAGGCCGACAATGCGACCCAGCATCGACGATGGCTTTGAAAACTGCATCATGGCGGTAGTAGTTGCTAGGCTGACTGCGAATCCACGGCTAAGAAGAAACGACAGAAAGAATGAAAACTGTGACCAAGACCTAGTTTATTATATATTAGCCATTTCATGATCCCTGCGCATGTAACTATCATCTCCTTTATGTGGGGCAATCTATAGTTAGCAGGGGGGGTCCTCCAAATCTGCCAAATGAGGTTTGCACGCCTCCGTCATTGCCAGCAGTCCGGGGTAGTCCGGGCCTAGCGAAAATTTCTCCGTCGCTACGGACATGGCTGCCGTGAGCTAATTTATTCTCTTTTGAGGCACCGGAGGGATGCCGCCGAGTGCGGGGTTAATATCGACGATGCTTGGTGCGACAACGGGGATTTTTCTTATGGCAATGATCCGACGTTGATAAAAGGAATACCGCCACTTTTCTTGCCGAGGGAGTTTGGTCAGCAGTCGTCCGACGCCAAACTAAACGCCACGAGCGAAGGCAGCATCCAAAGGTTGCATGCCCACCGACTAGCCTCATCAATGCACTTTCCCATTACAAACACCAGACGCAGTTTTATTCAGGCGCGGAACAAAGAAGACCGAAGACGCAAGCCTGTCACGATATCATTCTGTTATGATCTAACTGCATGGTATCATTAAAGTTAGTTAGCCTTCTTTCTCAAATAATATTGACGTGCCAGGAGTTGGAGACAGATAATTCCCCAGATCTCGTATCAATTGACTAAATACCTGGTTTATGCGTAGTTAACTGATATAATTTCCTTTTAGACTTTATAGTCAAGCTACTAGCTGAGAACTTTGGTTGTCGAATCATTGAGAAATGCAAAACTGGGTTGCAAAGCGTTGCTTGCTGCAAAGCTTGCGTCATTCGCCCCAAGGTTATCAACTCTCTGCAGGGGGCGTTAATAGAAGACTGTCATGCGGGGAAGACTCTTGTGCTAGCGCTGCAGCGGCTTCGTATTCCCACTCCCAAGCGCTCAAATAAGATTCCACGCTACAGTCAGCTGTGCATTGCTTAGCCGTCCCAATCAGTGCGTCGTATTCTTACTTCGCCTTGACTAGGACACCCCTTTACGAAATTTTCCGAGCTGAACTCGACCTTCTGGAGTACGTTTCGGTAAGTTGTCTTCTGTAGTATATTACTTGTCAATGGTGGAATATAGCTCAGACTTGCCCCGTTACGCTGGTCAGACTCTGCATATTGCCCAGGTGGCTGAGTTCGCAATATTGGTAACTTTTGAAAAGAAAGCGTAAATGCAGCTGCACTCGTAGAGCTGCGACCTGCGTACCTTCACGATACAATCTCTTGGCTTTTGGCGTTAGGAGAGTAAGGGTAAACGTAAGGTGGGCAAAACAATATGTAGAAGACTGAGTGGCCGAGTCAAACGCTGTATTAATAAGATCTACCTGTCGCTATTATCTGGGTATGATCATATCAATAACTGCACGTAAGCATTGAGTGTTTAAGCACAAGGTGCTTGGGCTCTAACTCGGGAATATGATAGATTGGTCTCCGTCGTTGGGAGATTGAGCAGCACAAGTTGTGGGGCTGCTGCTCATTGAAAGAGTACCACACATACAGCATTTTATGCAGCTCACGTTTCAACAAAATGGCAGTTGTGTACCTCCAAAGTTGTTCCTGGCATGGAAATGCGCCGTGTCCACTAAACGAGACACAGCGACAATACAACGAGTCAAGTTGTCAGAACGACTCTTGCGCAGACCCCTCCCACACGGCGATGTTTATAGAGCAACTGTGACGAATGAGAATGAGGCACTGGGACACAAAAGTGGACCCACAATTGCCGTGCTGCAATTGTGGCTTATATCATCTCGTGACAGCAACCCCATCAACCAACTTCACTTACCAACCCGTCAACTATCCAATTAGTTTTAATTTAACTCGCTAGCTTAATCCTAATTTAGGTCATTTGCTTAACTTGTGTAGAGTTAGATTACTAACATCTCCGGTGCTACATATTAATCTTATTACTAGCTAAAAGTCTATACTTTATTTCTGCTTGTAATCTTATTTGCAGTGTTTAAGTAGAAATATAGTAGACACTTTGTCATAAGTCATTTTTCTGTGTAATCTACCAACAGCTTCGGCGTAGGTGCAAACGAAAAAGCTGTGTGGGCGAAGCATGGGGTGTAGTTCCTCAGCGTTTCCTTCCATCAATGCGGTCACCGTTACATGACACTCGGATCATGCAGAAGAATCCTGACGAGGGAGTCCACATCATACTGACTGTGGACCGTACGGTAACTCTTGACGGCCAGGTAGTGAAGAGGTCAGCTGGCTACCTCGGGAAAGATGCACAGTGGAGGAACAAGTGATTCAGGGATATCACGAAGCCCAGTCGCAGAAAACCTGTCGAGCATTGCTTCCGTGACATGTAAGCCCGCTTCATACGGTGGCAACGGTGCCAGAAGAGCAACAAAACCATCACCAATGCTTTTGATAAACAATTTCTGCGTTCTTGGCAAGACTAGCACGTTTTGGTGTGCGGTTCTGTCACTTTGAGACCGTCACAGCATCTGATATGGGAGCCTTCGACAGGAAAACCGTCTGTCAAGGTGCGGTGTAGTTCCTAGCTATAGCGTAGTTCCTTTCGTATCCGCAGCAGAGAGGCTGATCAACACTACGACACCCAGGAGAGCTTAGAGTACTCTTTGTGTCCAAGGCTACTGAAAGCTTGACAACTAACCGCAGACGTTGGAGGTTCATTTCCGTGATGGATTTGCCAAAAGAATGAATGATGGGTGTCATACATAAAACCACTGCATTCAGTGAAAGCGAGTCGAGCACGACTATGGCTTAAAACCTTCACCTGGACGTGAGCACCATAATTTTGGGTTGCCAAAAGCAAAAGCTCACAGTGTTTCGCTCTACGAAAGCATCAAGTCGGCAGTTTCTTTTCTCACAGAAACCGAAGCGTCACGGTCCTCAAATGTCATCAAATCAAATCCACAAAACACAACACAGGCAAGCAAGACAAATCAAGAAGAGCAACCCCCGGCGTACCTACGAAATGTGTTACAAACTCTAGGTGACGGCCATGTTCGGCTGCAAGGACGTGGGCCTGCACATTAGCGACCAGCACTGCCGCGCCGCCATGCTCCGGGGACACGACCGTGACCGCGGGCGGACGATACATCAGTGGGTCAATGGCGTATTCGAGGCCAAATTCGAGTGCTGGAACTGCCTCTAGCAGGGCGTGCGCGTGGGTGACATTGTCTACAAAGACGGGTGAGGCCGCCCCGACCGGCAGGGACGATGGGTGAGTGTGCCGGGGAGCCGGACGATATCAAAAGATCAAAGTCTAGTAGGGACATGATCGAGCTGGGGGCGCGACGCAGTGCTGTCTGGGAAAGGTTGGCTGAATCGCCTCCCAGAAGAGGGAGGTCGTGAGAGTATTGAGTTGGGTCTGGTACTGGAAGATTGGCATTGGAGGTCTCTTCATTGACTTTCCGAGACGGCCAGTGATTTCTCTGCGTCACTTCTCACGGTGATGCAATGGTGCCCAAGGATGAGGTGCCGGCAATTACAGGCCGCATGTACGCCGAGACAATTGATAATCAATAGACCGCCGACTGGTCAACCAATGCAATAGGTGGCGAAGCTTGCCCTGTCGGGGCGCCATCGGCGGTCTTGTATGTGAGCGTCGCGCACAGTGTCTTGGCTGCGTGCGCAGGCGAGTGCACTGGTACGAACGAGCTCGGCCGGATCCCCAGTCGTGTTCCTCCTGTTACACTGGCACAGATTCGGATATCTTTGCATCCGGCATGTTTGATCAGAGCTGAACAATCTAGCACGGTAGGTATGGGAGCAGTAACTCAATATTTCACAACTCCGAGGGGTTCTTCCATAGGTGATGGCGGTAGCACTAGCTGACAATACTGTTGTGTGAGAGTGCGATTACAATGTCCGCAGCGAAGTTGCCTAAGCCCGGCTCAAGGCAGAGTTGAGTAGGACTTTTTCTTGCCTTGCACATTGGCGATTGAGCTGTGTTGTCGTGCGCGGTTCTTGGCGGCATCACAGGCTGCGCATCGTGAAGGGATGGTTCCTGGGGGTCGAACTTGGCAACATGGCATTGCAGCAACGATACGGGTGAGCTGGATAGTCCTGTCAGTTTTCAACGCCAAGCAAATTCAAAATTTCTGGTCGTTCCTGGAAATAGTTGACGAGTGTGGCAGGTGCTAGGGGTCCAGGCCAGAGGCCGCGCCATCCCTCATCCTCTCTGATAGGGTACCACCATCATAGCCGAGGAATGCATCGTTGTTGCCAAGTAACCGCGGGTAGACTGCTCCCATAAGTTCAATAGTCACTAGGTAGGTCTCGCTGGACCTGGACCTGTCCCGACCTGAGCCTCACCTTGGTGGCCACCCTCCTTCCCAATTCCTTCTTGGAGCAAAACGACAGTGTCGTGGCATGTTTGGTGCCGGGCTTGAGGGGAACAGGTAGCTGATGCAGGGCCCAACCGTCGTTACCTACACGATTCCGGACAGAGTCGCCATGGCAAACGCTCCTTACCGTTCTCGTGTGACAGTGCTATTCCGGAAAAGGGTGCCGGGGACGCGGCCGGCGTCTTGCTAGGTGCGTCGTTGGGAAACCTGCATACGGGCGTTGAGAAGTCGATCGTGGATGAACAAACCTAGCGACTGGCGGGGGAACGAGGCCACGAGGCCACGAGGGGGATGTTGGGCTGTCAATACTTCATCCGATATATCCATGGCAAAGGAACCACGAGAAGGTTCGGACGCATCGAGTCGAGGCGTAGGAGAGTGGTGCCGACCTCCGTAGGGATCGGGATGCTGTGGTAACTGAAGAGGGGTTAACGAGGGCAGAGATGGGCGAGGCTTCAACTAAGTCCATTTGCGTCCTTCCGATTCCGATGTGGCGCACCCTTCTCGTCGTGATGCAATGTCTTGTCTTCAAAGTTTGGGTCGCTTGGCGAGACAGTTCTGGAAGGAGGTTGGAACATGCGGTCGCGCGCGATATGCAGCGCGTGAGGAATAGGAAGCTTGCCCAATACGCCGTTGTATCTGGCGGCATGGGAGGAGGAGACGAACCATAGGAACAATAACATCTGTGGGAAGAGGTTGGTGGTGGTCTGGATTGGGTTCTCCCAAGGCAGGAGCAAGCCTCGGCGGGCGGCGCAGGGATCCTTGGGCTTTTGGTCCCTGTCAGTTTGCGCGGGTAAAGGCAGGACCCGCTACCTTATCACGTTATCGGCGCCTGTCTGGTTGCGCTCGGATCAAGGAGTGCACCTTCCCGGGTGGATGAACTCCGCTTGCCGCCGGCAAACCCAAGTCGATTCGGCCGAGTGGTGACAGGGCGGCACGGTACGTCCCTACCGTAGCCAGGTCTCCTCCGCATGTGAATCGTGGTTACCCAGGTTGACGAGGATCTTTCCTGCTCTGGATCCATCATTGTCTTTGCGCTTTCCCAATACCTCTGAACATAAGTGATCTCGGAGACGTCGGAGTTCAACTCCGTGGTTCAGCCGCCTTCGTCTTGTCTTCAGGTGGTGCTCCTGCTGCAGAAGCCGGAAAGTGTTAGCACAAGGAGAATTGAACACACGTGTCTTGCCAAGTAATCTTACAGTAGGTACCTGCTAACTAGCTACTTAGTGTGACACTTCGCCAGGGGTGTCGAACAGGAACCAGGGGCTTCTCGTTAACGCCATGCACTGCCTTTCTTTCGCTCTACACAACGTACATATTCGTTGGGACGACTTTACGTAGTACGTACTATGGACTCGGGCGCGCTCTCATCCGCTTCGGGCCCAGTTCCCCGGCAGGCCAGCCAGCTGCCGAGATCTGCTGTGGGCCAATCGGCTTATCGTGAGGTAGGCATCCGTACCCCGTATTCGCAGGGTGCCCAAAGTACCTTCCCAGGTATGTATCCGTAGCTAGGTAGGGAAGGAGGCCCTACCAGGTACGGCCTTCACTCCACGCTTTCTAGCTAAGAAGCTCTGCAGCGGATTCCTCACCTGCTTGCATCAACATCCACGATGCTGAAGAACAGCGAAGGACCATGTCTCGAATCAGAGCCATCCACAGCGCTCAGCTAGACCGTTCCAGTTCATCATCGGCGGCTCACCGCATCTTTCCTGTTGATTGCGCATTGCCATGCGATGCGCATGCGGGGTGATTATCGGAAAACAAGCAACGATGCCCGCCAATAGTCGCGCGCCTTGACTTTACCCTTGACCTACTTTTCTCAAGTCTCCCAAATATGCTACGACCACGGTCCACGGATGAGCTTCAAACCACGCAACTCCCTCAGAAAGAACAAGGGGAGCATCGTGGCGCTTCGCTGATCTGCAATAGCTACCGTGGCTATAATTCGCCATCCTCTGCGCAGTGCTCATCATGGGCCACACTGGGCCGCAATTGGCAGTCAGCTATTCACGCAGCCCCCATTCCCCCAGATCATGTTAACTACGCAGGATGCTTTCCCGATTGCCTGCTGTATCGCCCCGCGGCCTTCTTCCAAATAAGGAAAGCGAAATATCTTGGCCGGGGTTACGGTTACATTGCTCTCATGCAAGAGGATCAACCCCCTCGCTATACGAATAGAGATTTTGCGGGGGATTGTTAGATGGCTTCCCATGGGCATGACGTTGTCACCACAACTACCACCACCGACACATCCGCGAACCCAGCAGGCATTATCGCCATTGACATGTGCTACAAAGTCCTCCTATCGACTTCTTCCCCGGCCAGAGAGAGGTTTCACACATGATTCTTTACACAGGGGCTTGGCAGGGCTTGGTGACAGTCTCAGAACAGGTCCTCAAGTATGCATAAAGAAGCTTAGCGCGCTCGTTTTGACACTGGTGCTGGCCGTGTTCAGACAGATCGCTGACGTTCAATAGTGTCTTTTGCGTCCTCTAACGTTGGCTGGCTCTGGCCTCGGACAACTTTCGCCATGTCTCACCCAGCCGCTCAAAGTCAACAGTCTTTGTGTAACTCGGCTCAGTTGCCGGTATTTTCACTGCGGGAAAACACGCATGGCGAAGCCAAAAGCACTTTTGGTCCAGGTAATTATCGAGTCTCTCATGCTATCAGGCCCCAGCACAGTCAGATGCGCATCTCCCACGGCCTGGATCCGTGTCTCGCCAGCTCGTCCTCGAATTCCGACCTGTCTTTTGCCATTGGTTCACTACAAGCGTGTGGCTACACAACTCTCGAGATCTCGGCAAGGTTTGGCTGCTGCCCAATTTCTCAGGGCGTTTGCAACCCCCTCTGATAACCTTGTTGCATTGCCAAGTCGACCTAGCAAGCCTCTTACCTCGCGCGTCCTGCCGCGTCGCCAACATCAGTTTCAGCCAGCTTCCTGTTTTCAATTCAGTCGCACTGGCCCACAAGACGAGTGGTGTATGTAGCAACAACATGGCGCCATGCTTCCTCTCCTTCCCCTTTTTGCATCGTCTCATCGGCATATCTGGTTCACCCTGCAGCCATGACAACGATCCGGCATGCTGCCTGGTTGAGGCTTGATGCTGTTGACGTTGGCTTGCGCTCGTCCTACGGCTGTGGCTGCTAGCTGACAGGGGCCCGGGTCGTGCACGTACTGCTTCTCAAAGAACGCCCCCGGAACTTTGTACCGTATGCGAGCAGCGACAAAGACACACGACCGAGGGTCTGGATGAACCAGCCGCAACGCATCCACGAGGAAGCGCTGTACTGCAGCCACCGCAGGCCCGATGGCGAGATGCAGAGATATATAATCTCCTTGGATATCCCACGATAATCCCCATCTCTCTCTCTCTCTCTCTCTCTCTCTCTTTACCCACCAATCCCTCATCCTCTCACAAGAATCCCAAGTCCAGCATCTCGGTCCACCCTCAGACACAATGGTCGGCCTCAAGCGTTTTGCCATGTTCGCGGCCGCGGCCTGCACTATGGCCGCCCCTACTCGCCGGGATAACGATAGCGAGGTCACCGCCCAGACCATTGACGGCAGCTACATCATCACCCTCAAGGACTCCGTCAGCCTCGACAGCCTCACCTCCCACTTGAGCTGGGTCACCAATGTTTACTCCCGCAGCCTCGACAAGCGTCAGTTCACAGGAGCCGACAAGACATACTCCTTCAACGGCTTCCGTGGATACTGTGGCAAGTTCGACGACGCCACCATCGCGCTCATCAAGAGCAGCCCTGACGTGAGACCCCATGCCCGAGACCCTCGTGGCGTGGCCACCATGCTAATCATCCTTGACAGGTTGCCTCTGTCGAGCGTGACCAGATCTGGACTGTATCTACCGTTGTCACCCAGCTCGGTGCTCCCTGGGGACTGGGTGCCGTTTCCCACCGTACCCCGGGATCCACCCAGTACGTCCACGACGGCCTCGCCGGCTCTAACACCTTTGCCTACGTCGTCGACTCCGGCATCAACGTTGCCCACACCAACTTTGGCGGCCGCGCCTCGCTCGGCTACAACGCCGCCGGTGGTGCACACACCGATACCCTGGGCCACGGTACCCATGTGGCCGGCACCATTGGCTCTGCCACGTACGGTGTCGCCAAGCTCACCAGCCTGATCTCGGTCGAGGTCTTCGTCGGCAGCAGCTCCTCCACCTCCATCATTCTCGCCGGTTTCAACTGGGCCGTCAACGACATCACCAGCAAGGGTCGCGCTGGCAAGTCCGTCATCAACATGTCCCTCGGCGGTCCCAGCTCGGCCGCCTGGACTACCGCTATCAACGCCGCCTACAACTCGGGCGTCACCGTCGTCGTCGCCGCCGGTAATGATGCTCAGGACGCCGCCAACGTCTCCCCCGCCAACGCCCCCAACGCCATCACCGTCGGTGCCATTACCAGCACGTGGGCCATTGCTTCCTACTCCAACTTTGGCACTACTCTCGACATCTTTGCTCCCGGCAGCTCCATCCTGTCCACCTGGATCGGCTCCATCACTGCCACTAACACCATCTCTGGTACCTCCATGGCCTCTCCTCACGTTGCTGGCCTGGTCAACTACCTCCAGTCCATCGAGAACCTGTCCACCCCTGCCTCCCTCGTCGCCCGCATCAAGGCGCTCGCCACCAGCGGCAAAGTCACCGGCAATATCAGAAACAGCCCCAACCTCATTGCCTACAACGGCGCTGGTGCGTAAGCCAATCAATCGACGTCTTTCAAGCGACCAAAACACCCGACCAAATTCGCTACACACCCATTGTGCATATGAAGGATTTGGGACCCCCTCCTAAGGAGCGAGAGAGTGCGCTCCGCTCGTGATGGAAACGAATTGTTTATAGGAGTTTCTGCCCTGGACTTGAGCCCTCGGCTCTCTTTTCGAGATTTATAATTTTATCTACAAGCACATACCATGATATGACAATGAAGTTAATGCATCAGAAACATTGACCCATAACGTGAAATGCAAGGCGGGCGCGGGTCTGGAGGATGAACATCGCAGAGCCCCCAGTCTCCAGTCTGTTCTTCTTGGCGAGCATGGTTTACCGTACAGGTATGTCCAGGTTATTCGGAGTGTTGCATTCGTACCTGCTTCTAGTCAAGGGATGCACACCCGCCCGGTAGCCCGCGGCGATCTCTACGTGCTGATCCGCCCCGGTGCATGCCGTGCCGGGAAGGGGAGGAGTGGGTTTGTGGCCGTGTTGGCCATTCCCTTGAGGATGGTTTTAGGTGACGAGTGGGAGCGTGACGAAGGACGCTCGAAGAACTGAGTCTCGGGATCGAAGCCTTTAGTGGGTGTACTGGGCCTAGTTCACGGGAGTAGATCGTACGGCTGGTGGGGTTTTACCTGGCGAAGGTGTTTATCACGCCGCCTTGATAGCAATGCTTACGCAACTGTTGAGTGGACTAAGTGCAATGGAGCACAAGGATATGATGGTTTCCATTCCTGTGTGTACTAACAGCTTGGACATACACCCTGCTGTCAGAGCCAGGCCCCCCCGCCGTCAGCAATTACGGCCTCGCAATGTCTCTGCCGGCAATCCAGACAAAGAGCCAGCTGATGACGATCATAATCTTCCGTCTCCAGCTCCTCGTCCACCCCAGGCTCCCCGAACGCCAGGCGAGCCACGCGCTGACACCTGTCCACTCCTCCCGGCCGCCGATGACGCCGTCGTGGCGGCCCAGGTACGCCAGCAACGCCCGCTGCTTATAGGCGAACGGCGCGGGCCGGGCGTTGTCGTCGTCGTCACTGGCGGCAGAGTTGAGGACGCCGGTGAGGTACTCGCCCTTCTGCAAGGCCACCTCGGCCAGGGTCGGCAGCGACTCGCCCTCGATGTCGGCGGCGTCGCCGAGCGCGTAGACGCCCTCCATCGGGCTCCCGTCGGGCCGCAGCACGCGGAGGTACTTGTCAGTGAGGATGCGCGGCAGCCCCTTTTCGGGCTTCTTGACTCGTAGCCCGTCGACGAGGGGGCTCACCTTGTTGCCCGTCGCCCAGACGAGCAGACCGTACGGCAGGCGGCCGTCCTCCTTCGTGTAGATGGCGTCGGCCTCGACGCGCTCGATGTGGGAGCCCGTCATGATCCGCACCCGCTTGCCCTCGAGCGAGCGGGTCGCGTATTCGCTGAGGCTGGCGTCGAAGGTCGAGAGGATCGTGGGGGCGACGTCGTGGATGGTGATGGCTAGCTCGCCGTCGAGGCGGGGGAAGAGGAAGCGCAGCTCCTCGAACCAGAGGTCCCACAGCTCGGCGGCGGCCTCGAGGCCGACGGCGCCGCCGCCGACGACGCGGATGTGGAGGCCGTCGCGGCGGTCCCGCGCGGCGGTCGTCGGGAGCGAGGCCGTGTCGAGCATCTGCAGGACGCGCCGCTGGATGGCGCGGGCGTCGTCCGTCGTGCGGAGGAAAAGGGCGTGCTCCTTGGCGCCCGGCGTGCCGAAGTCCTGCGTCGCGCAGCCCGGCGCGATGCAGATCTTGTCGTAGCGGACCTCAAAGGAGGCCGGCTGGGCGTCGCCGCCGTCGTCGGCGGCCCTGCACCGGACGACGCGCCGGTCAAAGTCAATGTCCTCGGCGACGGCCTTGTAGTACGCCTGCTCGGCCCTGTGCCTCCGGCGGACGGGCTCCTCGGCGAGGCGGAAGTCGAAAAGGCCGCAGGCCGCGCTGGCGAGCAGCGGCGTGTACTGGATCGTGCGGATGGGCGAGATGACCTTGACGTCGAACTTGGCCAGCGACACCTTCTGGGTGAGGGTGAAGCCGCCCCATCCGGTGCCGATGACGACGAGGACTGGTTTCGACATTTGCTCTTGCGTTTTCGTGTCGGGGATAACGACCACGCAAATTGCTTGGCCCCCCCCAATTCGCGCTGCTGGACATGTCGGGGGGGCTATACTTATGCCTCGTCGCGCCTCTGGAAATCTTAACCGGGAGTCGACATATCAGTCTTACGTCACCTCTCGTTAAGCGTCTATTCGCTCCAGATGCTGTTCGCGATGAGCTGCGGTTGCGTGGGTTTCTCGGACTCGGGACGTCATTGACTTTTTTTTAATCTTCGGGGGCTGGAGGATACGGCGCGCTAGGGAAACTCGGGGGTGGGTGTTTGATAGCTCGTTTGGGAGGTTTGACTGGTCGATGAGAGAGGCTCTGTCTCGTTTGAGACTTATCCAGATGCCGGGAGATCTCCGCGTTCCATCCGGGCCCCACTTTGGACAAGCTAGATTGGTCCGGTCGACATGACGGGCTCATCAGGAACATCGGGTTCGGGGATGATGCCGGGAGAGCTTGCAGACCTTCAGGTAGCAGTTGCGGAAGGGCGAGCCTAATGGGTTGTTGAGGTTTCAATTCCTGGGGTTTGCGATGTGGAGGCGGGCGGTGTGAGGGCCGGATAGGAGACATAGTCAGAGCACACAGACGACAAATGCAGGACTGAGAACGCCGAACAGGCCCTGCACCCGTACAGATAGAGAAGCAAGTACAGATTATTAGACCTACTTTGTTGAAGGGACTGGTGTGATGACTGCAATTTGAAATGCCACAAGTAACAGATATGCTGGTTTTCAGTGTGTAGACAAAAAGCAAATGGAATATAGGATAGACATTTGGTTTTTTCGAGTTGTGAAAAGACTTTGAAGCGTGAAAGGAGGGTGACGAGGAGGCTAGGGGCTGAACAAGTCAGGCAGGGAGGAGGTTGATACCTGCAAAGCTTCGACAACTATATTTGCGACACCACTTCCGAATGTGTAGAATCCTGTGTCTCATGTAACGTAACCGCCATATCTGGAGGGGGCACGTCTGGACCGCAAGAGGGCGTACAAGCCCATGCAGCATCCTGCGAGCTGTCTGCCAGATTTCCGATATACGTTTCAAGTCCAACCAGCGGCGGAAAACTGGACATAGCAGACCAAACTGCCAGTGGCGTTTACCGTGGCCTGGACGCGGAAAGCAAACAAGTTATGCCACGAATGGCGTCGGCAATTGGTCGTCTGACCCGAAGAAACGGCCCGTCTGTGGTCTCGAACGCGAAACTATCGACTGCCCCGACGCCAACGTGGTTCCCGTAGACTGGGCCGCTCCTCATTCCCGAAACGGGAGGTTCAGTAGGTACGACTGCCGATCTGCTACCCTAGATTGGGGTTGGTGTATTGAAGACATTTACGACTAGGGATCGGTTGGGAAGGTCGCGAGTCGATGGATGGATGGTACTCTATGGGGTTGACGCCTCCGGATTGGACAGCAAGTAAGGAATTGGAGGGCGTCGTGTCACTCAAACGAAGGCAACTGAGGAAGCGATCCATAGCCGACTGGTCCCCGAAGCTACACTACATAGTGAATGGGCCTTTCGAAGACGCGGCGGCACCGACACTGCGCCAGTCCGCAGCTAAACAGTCGGGGCATCGGCACGAAGTCCCATATCGCTGTTGGCAGAGGAGGGGCTGCCAAAGACATGATCGAGTGGCGGATTTCGACCAGTTGGGTGCCAAGTTTAATCTAAATGCCACAGATGAGGCGGTGCTACACGTTGATACGATGGGACCTCTGCGGGTGTCCACGTGGGGGAGGGGTATCAGGGTGGTTAGTGTCGAACCTTTCTCGGAGGCTCGACTCCGGGCTCGGCATGGGGTTTTCGAGGGTCGGGAGCGATGGAGATTCGTGGAATACGAACCCCCCCGGTGTTTTCCGCCAGCCGCTGGAGACACGGTCGCGAACCTCGAAGATGTCGGCGTTTTCAATCTACTGAGGGCGAAGGGTGTGGGCGGTTTTGGGGCGCCTTTGGGAGAAAAGAGTATATAAAGATGGAAGGTTTCGAGGTCGACCTGGTAGTCTTTGGTTGACGATTAGAGCCCAAGCAGCATCCTCTCCGGCCCATCAACAATTTCCGATCTCCAACGCAAGGATGAAGTTCTCTGCTGTTCTCGTCGCCTTGGCCGCTGCCTCGGCCGAAGCTCATTGTCAGTGACCTCCCCCCGCCCCCCTCGGGCCCTCACGCAGCGCACATACACGAAGCGCGCCTCGCACGAAGACGAACTGACCCTATATTTGTCCCGCCGCAGACACCTTTGGTCGGCTCGTGTACGGCGGCACGACGTACCCCGAGTGGCAGGCTGTGCGCAAGACGCTCAACTTCTACAGCAACGGGCCGGCGGACGGGGTGTCGTCGACGCAGATCCGGTGCTACGAGGCGGACGCCAAGGACAGGGGCACGGTGCAGACGATTCCCGTGACGGCGGGCTCGACCATCGGGTTCGCGGCCAACTCCAACGTCGGGCACCCGGGCCCGATGAGCTTCTGGATGGCCAAGGTGCCGGCGGGCCAGACGGCGGCGACGTGGGACGGGAGCGGTGCGAGTTGGTTCAAGATATCCCACGAGCAGCCCAAGTTCACGAGCAGCGGGCTTGAGTGGTCTTCCTTGAGTGAGTTTTTTTCTGCTTGTTCTGCCCTTTTTCTGATCGTCGTCACCCTCTACTCCGCTTTTCCCGGAGTGACCCCGAACAGCACGTTGAGGGAACTTGGTGTAAAGAAAGAAGGAAAGTTGGCAGAACATATGGGAAAGAGTATGAAGCTGCGACAAAAAAAAATTAAAATTTGATCCGGCATGGGGAATTATTCAGACGATGCAGAAAAAAACCGGCTGGCAAAGGGATTGCGGGTTCAGAAAGATGGGGTGGTTGGCCCTTATTTATGTGGACATTTGTGGAATTCCTCTCTCCACAAGGCTGATTCGGGGACGGAGACTTTTTCCTTTTTGTTCCTTTTCTTGTTCACAACCCCTGCATTGTGCAAGAAACGAAAGGCTAACCCGTCTACAGACGCGTTGGTCGTCTCGGCCAAGATCCCGTCGTGCCTCGCGTCGGGCGAGTACCTCGTGCGGGTCGAGCACCTGGCGCTGCACTCGGCGGGAGACGTTGGGGGAGCGCAGTTTTACCTGTCGTGCGCGCAGGTGTCGCTCTCGGGCGGCGGCAGCACGACGCCGTCGGGGCTCGTCTCGTTCCCGGGGGCGTACAAGGCGACGGATCCCGGGATCCTGTTCAAGATGTACTGGCCCATCCCGACCAGCTACACCAACCCGGGTCCGGCCCCGTTCACCTGCTGAAGAGCGAAAAGAGGAGGGTAAGTGGGTCTGGGTCCCCCGTCGCAGGTGGGGACCGGGATGTGTGCAGGTTGGGTTTTTGCGAAGGAACTCCGACGTTTCCGGCAACGGAGGGTGGGTGTGTGATTCGGCGAGATTTTCGTTTTGTTGAGCTTGATTGCCCGATTCAGTGTGTCAGCGTTGGTATCAGCGTGAGTGGCGGTCTCGGGCTTCCTCCAAGCAAAACGTGCGACGCCCGCCGGTACTATATGTGTGGTGTGAGGAAGCAAAGGCAAATGGAAAGGAACGCGGGGATCAGACGCGCTAGCGAAATGATACCTCAATACTTCGTACCTACCTACGTAGTCAATTCAAACGGGCAAAGCTCTCCCCAGGTCATCCGCATAACAACTGGAGTGGGTACCTAGCAGTGTATCCGGTGTGCCCCGGTGTACCAAGTGAGAAGCTGAGGAAGGCGGCGGACCATTGTCTCCAGCTCATCACAATCTCGCTTCGGGTAGGTAGGTTGCGTGGTAATTACCGTAGTAGCTTCTAAATAAATAATATCACCTGGGGAAGGTGTCGTGGTCCGCGCGTCGCTTCTTGGCGGAAACCAAAGGAAAAGAAGGGACGGACGCACTGGAGTCCTGACTTTTGGCAGCGCAGGCAGGGTAGGAGCCACCCGTCGCCACGCTGCAGGGATGAAGTGTCGTGTCGGGAATTGTGGGGCTCGGTACGTCATGCACGCGTGAGACGTGGCGTTGGGAACTGCTCAGAAGTGCTGAGAAGATCATCGCACCTTCTTTTTTCCCTCGTTTGTTGCCTGACACTGGAGCGAAGCTGCCGTGTGGCCTGTGTGCCTTCCCATCCTGATGTTTTGTCTGTATCTGTACCACCCTACCCTATGGTAGGTAGGAGGTACCTTCCCCTACCTCCCCCTACCTTACCTACCTACTAGGTCCGAATAAGTAGTACTGAGCTTTTGCTCCGAGTGCAATCATGTTGGACTAATCCTCATTCCCCCCCCCTTACCTTGCTCAAAAAGCGATCGCGATCTGCATCGATGACCTACCGTTGCCTCCTCGAACCTCACCTTTAAATACCATCAGCGCCGCCGCACCAAGCTCACCACCAAACAAGCCGCCTACGCCATTCGCAAACACCGCAGGTTTCCCCCAACGACTCATTCTCCTTCTCCGCTCATCGCCCTTCGCACAGCTTGTTCTGCCAACACATGCTGTCGTCAAAGTCGATTGCAGCCCACACCGACCCTCGCCCACAACCGCACCGAAAGATATCATGATGAAGATGTCGACCGTCGCAGTGGAGGAATACGACGCGCCATGCTTCTCCCACGAGAGCATGCTGACGCCCCCCGAATCTCCCGAGCTCAAATCCCCCTTCGCCAACGCTGCCGGTGCCCCCGGCCGCAAGAGCAGAAGCCCGTCATCGAAGCGCTGGAATGGCGATGGCAAGGGCATCCAGGTCGACATTGGCGCCCGTCTGCGCGAGTACCTCGACTGCCTCAACAACCGCAAGTTCGACGTCATCGGCAACCACCTCGCCGACACTCTCGAGCGCAACAACCGCACCCAGACCCGCCAGGAGCACATTGACCGCCTGCGAACGCGTGTCGAGGGTCTCGACACCTTCCAGATAAAGATCGATACGCTATTGGTCGACAAGAAGGCCAAGGCCGTCGCCGTGCGCTACATCAACCGCGTCACCGTCGCCGACGCTATGATGTATGTCGACGCCGTCGGCAAGACGTACGAGTTCGACGAGCAGTGCTTCGTCTGGTTTGACGACCGCGGCAAGATTGCCCGCATGCTCACCCTGCAGGACAACGACGCCATCCGCCTGCAGACCCCCGAGGCCGCCGTGACCCCGCGTTTTTTCACCCGGAGCACCCCCGAGCAGCCCGTCGATCTGGCCGCCGTCTACTGCAAGTACGTCGCCAGCATCAACCACAGCAACATGGCCAAGGAGTTCCCGCGGTACTGCAAGCGCGAGGTGCGACATAACAACCGTGCCCTGCCCCTCGAAGAGTACTGGCGTGGCATGGAGGCCAGTAAGGAGGCCATCTCGGGCCTCCGGTTCGACATTCAAGAGCTCCTCGTCGACGAGGAGACGCAGCAGGTCGCCGCCAGGCTACAGATCACGGGAATCCCCGTGGCCGAGTTCGCCGGCGCGAGGCCGAACGGCAAGAGCGTCAAGTTCCACCAGCACTGCATGTACCGCTTCGACAACGGCAAGATCGCCCTCGTCTGGGCCACGATGGAGCTGGACTCCTACCGCAGGCAGCTCGAGGAGAAGCCCGACCGCAGGAAGTCGTCCATGCTGGGCATCAACTGAAGGTTGATTAATGAATCCAAGACACTACTATAGCGAATTGTATTTATCAGCGATGATTTTGAGCTGGGCATTTGCTTTTTTCGGGGGGCGGAGGTGGACGGGAGCCGGACAGGTTCGAGCAAGGCACTGTGAGGCCCCGGCATTTTTACCTCTCTGGGCTAGGATCGTCTTTAGTTGATAATTTTAAACATGACGTCGTCCGATAATTATCGATAAACCAAAGCTGTGAGCAAGGGGAGCGAGGGCGTTGAGAGAGCTGATGGTGCGAAACGTTTCATAAACAAGACGTTGCGGTTGGTAAGGCAGATATTGCTTTTTCTTCCAAGCCTCGCTCTCGATGTGCCGTTGTTGAAACGGGATAATTATTCCGGTCTCTGTGTCTGGGGTCCCCGCTGCTCTGCCGCGCGCACTTTGCGACGTTGCCCGTGGCAAGGGAGGTGGGTGTCTGGCGGCCTCCGGTCTCGGGTCCTGTCAGGGAGCGGCGCAGCTTCGCAGTTCCGGACGAACACCGGGTTGACGTGTATGCCAGCCAACCTTAACGGCATCTGATATGTCCTCGACAACATCAGAGAGGAGCCTGAGTACCTGGTCAGTCTTTCGTCTCCATGTGCTGCCAATCGATCCAGCCATGTGATTCCGTTGGTTTCCTTTGTCATCAGCCTCTCTAATTGGACAAGTCAATCAGTGTTTCGAAACCTCACTTGCTTTCATCGCCCTGGCTTGGAAACGCTCAACCCCTCGGGATAGCATGTTTGCCTTTCTGAACCTCACTTCTTAGATAAAATGCCTCCCAGCCGCCAGGACTCGATGGCCTCCTTCCAGTTGTTCAGTCAAGAACGCCTTGGTACGGGGTAAAGGCGGGCTGCTCGTCAGTCTATAACACTCCGCCGCGGCTATGCCCCTGTTCCGACAAATCACCGACGAGTTGGTCGCGGCTTCAGGGACCGCATCGGCCAACCAAGGAGGGCAGGCCCGCGACCGGGCCCGTTTTCGAGCTCAAGGCTTTCTCTAGCAAAGGGACCCAATCTGGAAAGAAACCCGAGCTCTTTCTCACTTATATCTTCAATGAGGGGATTGCCGGGGAGACTATTATATCTTCGGCGGCGTGGCCTTTGATCTGATCCCCCAAGCACCGAAACGGCAATCAAGAGCTATTCTCTTCATCAAATTACTACTTCCCATTTGTCCATCGCCATAACCGCCGTTACTATGGTAGTCCCCAGAAGCGCCAGCAGCGTGCCGACGAAGCTCGGCCTTCGGCACCAGCTTGATCGCGATAGTATGGGACGATCAAAATACAAAGAGTTGACCAACCGTATTCTCGAGCTTAGAAACACGTTCTCCAGCAGAGAAGGTCTACAGGGAAGCTCTTTGAGCGACTGGCGGTCTCCCGAGCACCAGACTGCCTTCGCAGAAATGGCCGGGGCCTTTTGGAGCATGGCGACAATGGCCGCTACTTTTGGCCGGATGACGAGCCGTCTGATCGGCCGGACTCGCTGAGATACTCAGATGACAGGGAACAGTGAGTCGGTAGTCTTTTGCGGGCAGAGAGTTTACTGACGCGAGCTTGAAAGGATCAAAGATATCCTGCACCAGTTGTTCTGGAGGTACAGCCCCGGTGGCCAACGCAGAGCCAGCAATGCAAAGGCCAAGACAGAACCTCGGATATCGGACGGACGAGGCGGGTCTAAAAGCCCCATTCGGATCATTGATTCCGACGACGAGGGGCGCCCGTCGCCGAAACCTTCCTCCAGGTCAGTGACGGAATCGCTCCGGGAAACCGCCCAGAACATTTGCTCACACGTGTGTCCCAGGTCAGCAACCATCCCCAGCTTTCGCCACCTTGCGGGAACCCCCGAGGGGGTTTCCGTGGACCGCGGTATGCACGAAACACAGTCTCCATCAGCGAATGAAAGAGAGTTCAACGAAGACCCGTATCAACACTACGGAAGCCCAGACTTGGGTGCATCTACCAGTAGGCCCGTAAGTGGTATATAAGACTCGATTGCGTCAACCCGGTTTCATCTTTTCTGATCAATTGGTATGTAACAGGCTCCTGTCGCTTGGCCATCGCCTTCCAGGCAAGACCCCCTGCCCACGCGCGCTCCCTACGCAGACATGCGGCCATCTACGGCACACCCAAAGGCTGGTGAATCATGCTCGACCCGCACGACAAAGTCGGAGAGGGGACGGAAAAGGTCAGCTACTTTGGATATCAGCAGATCATCTTCCCGCAAAAGGAAAATACGGAGAGAGGAATATCAAGCAACCCCGGAGCAGATCGAGGAAGCGCTTCGGTCTCCCGAGCGCCGCTCATCTGTCGCAGTGCATGCTCTTGCCAGCACAGAAACCACTTCTAGAACCGAACCACTGGGTACCCCGCTCAAGTGCGTTCATGGCGCAATAGACAATCCTAGGATTGCGACTGAGCGCCCGGATGCTGCTCTAGGTGCGACAACGTTGCAAGATAAAAGCAACGTGAGAGAACAGGAAACCACTCGGAGTGCAGTAAGCAACCAGCAATCATCTCTGCCTAAAGCGAACGCAACTCTGGCCAAGTCCATAGAGTCGCTTCAACTCCCGCCACACGCAGTAGCATCGAGCTCCTCAGAGGTTCAAGGTGCCGAGCAGAAAACCGCCACTCGCAGGTCAGAAAAGCAAGGGAAAGCCCCTGACCCTTGTCCACCCAGGAAGCCCCGAGTTGAATTCATGTACCGCGTGGTCTCTCACCATCCCACTCACGAAAGCGTCTTCTGGATACCAAAAGGGCGCTTCCGGAGCAAGACACTCACAGACTTGGAGAACGAGCTCCCGCTGGACCTCGACGCGTCTCGTACCGAAGTCCTGCGCCTCAGTCTGGAAGCCCCCGGGGGCCGGGCGGTGGAACTCGTCTACCGTGGGCGAGAAGATCGGTTCGACGCCGTGAAGCAACACCTGGCGGGCTGGATTGGAGATTACGTTGCTAAAAGAGCTGCTGGCGACAGAGTCCTCGTGCAGGTTGAGATCGAAGCACTGACAGATAGTGATTCGCTTGAGGTGAAGACTCATGAGGCGGCTGGTGAAATCGAGTGGTGACGGCCCATCGCGATCTCTTCGCATTTGACATGGCTGATTGGGTGTCAGGACCAGACAGTCAGTCCACTGGCCAAAGGGGATCGCGTGAGGTCAGAAGACGTAGATCTAAGATAAGGCTTACCAGGTGAGCCCTAGGGGACTACTAGTGTCCTAACTAACAGGCTTAGAATATGTTAATTAAATAAGGGATAATTAGGAGATAGAAAAGAGGGAGCTACTACCTACCTAAAGGGGAGGAGGTAGGTAGAAATAATATAACTAACTAACCCCTACCTATAGTTAGTAACTCTACTACTTTATATAAACCTAGCCTATAATATGTTTCTACCTCTACCTAACCTTAGGTATACTAACTAATAGAGTAATAATAGTACCTAAAAGAACCTTAGTAACCTACTAAGGGGATAATACCTATAATAGATAAAATAATAAAGGAACTAGTATAATAATATTAAATTTAGTAAAATATTACAGTGGTATATAGTAAAGTGCTAGGGAATCTTTAGGTAATATACCTTACTTTATAGGGGAATTAGGCTAATAAGAGGCTATAGATTTACTACTATTTACCCCTTAAGGGATAACCTTATAGGTGAATTTTAGCTATAAGGTAGAAGAATAATAAGAATACATAAGACAATAGACTAAGATTTTACCTTAATAACTTACTAAATTTAATAATTAACAGTCTAATACGTACTTCTATAATAGCTAAAGTACCCCTTTATTATAATAGATACTACTAAAAAAGTAATAATTTTATACTTAAAAAGTAATTAGCTACTATAGATTAACTAGATCTATAGCTACGCTAAAGATAGTAAGATATAGGCGTTTATTAACCTAAAGGTAAAGTCTTTATACCTATTAATTACTACTAAATTAGCACTACTATATAAAGTTAAGATATCTAACTTTAATAAGGAATACTAACCTATTATAAGTAACAGGCTAAGTAGCTAAGCTATATAATCTAATATAACTACCCTAAGGACTATAAATATCTTAGTAAAAGTAAAAGCTAAATAACTAATAGACCTTAGCTATAAAGACTATAAAGTCTTTAAACTTAAGTAGGTGTAATATACTAAGTAAGTAAAAAAATATAAGAAATAGAAAAAGTAATTTACTAATATAAGGGAGGTTATTTACTAATTAGTTATAGACTCCCTCCTTACTTAGTACTACTACTTTAGTAAAGACCTTATATAATAAATAACTAACCTTATAAACGCTATAGGCGTTAACTAACGTAAGAAAGACGTAATAGCTAGTAGTAAATATAAAAAGGTCTATAAAAAGGCTATATAGAAATAACTTATAATAAAGAAAGAAACTAAAGTATAGTTAACTAAGTAGGATAATATATATAAAGCTTTTAAGCGTGTAGAAATAGTAACTTTACTACGCCTAAAGCTTTAGTTTATAAAGCTTTAGTAAATCCTTTAGTAAAGCCTATTATTATTATAAATAAACGCGTTTACTATAGTAAAAGCTACTAATATAAATATTAATTAGTTAACGTAAAGTAGAGTACTAAAAGTAGCTTATAAGACTTTTAAAACTATAATTAATAATACGCCTTAAGGCTAGGCTAGCTATAAAGCTTTTAGCCTAACTACTATAACTAAAGTTTTATATAGTAACTATAAAGATTTACTATATAAAAAGTAATATTACTAAAAGAATAGCTATAGTAATAAATTATACTATAGTAATAAGTATAAAGCCTATAATAGATTTTACTACCTAAGTAAATACTAGTATATCTTTAAGAAATAGCACCCCCCTTACTAAAATAAAGAAAAGCTATAACTTTAGTAGTAAAAATAGTAAGTTAAAAAGTAACTTAATAATTTACTATATTTTATAGAAAGAGTATAAAAGATTTACTAATAAAGGGAGTAACTATATAGTTACTACTAAGTAATAGTGCCTATAGTTTTTTACTTCTTACTACTAACGTATATACTAAAGGAGTTAGTACTACTAAATTTAGAGGTAACTAATTACATATTTAATAACCCTATATAGTTTAGAGACTTATATAGTATAGCTATAGGAGACTACCTCTAGGTAGGTATAAAGCCTATTATAATTAAAAGATATAGAATAGCTAAAGTATATATAAAAGGTAATAATAAATTAGTAAAGATATACCTTTATAAAGTAATTCTTTACTATAACTTTACTATAAACCTTATCTCTTTTAACTAACTAAAGAAGATAGGCATTTAGTAGGATACTAGCCTAAAAAATAACTACCTCTATTAATCTAACTACTTATTAATTAGGTATATTACTAAAAGGAATAATTAACACGTACTTAAATACTGCCTTATTATAAAATCTAATAATATAGCTATATTTATCTTATAGAGAAGCACTAAGGATATACCTCTACTACTATAGAAAAGGTACTACTATACTATAGTAACGTAAAGAAAACCTATATATAGAGATATAAAGCTATAGCACTACTAGCTTAGGTATCTAGGCGTAGCAGCCCTCTATTAATTAACTAACGCTACCTAAAAAGTATAAATAATAAGTAGCTATAGTATAATAATCTATAACTATATAGCCTATAGTCTAGGTAAAATAAAGCGCTAAGTGTAGTAGTAGCCTTATAAAAGTATAAATATTATAAAACCTAGTAACTAAATAGTAATTAACTTTTATATATTTAATAAGGGGTATAGTAGATATACCTTATAGATACTTATTAGTAACTATATATTAGAAATATTATAGGATTTCTACTTATAAGACTATAAAAGTAATATAATTAACTAAATACTATATAAATTCCTTATACACCTTAAGAAGAATTATAGTATATAGGTAAAAGTTATTAAGACTAATAGGGAAATACTTTACTATAAGTAAGTAATAAAGATAATTACTACCTATAAAGTAACCGTTAAGTACTTAGCACTAAATACCTAAGCTTAAAATAAAGCAGCTAAGCGTATTATAGTAATTATCTACCTTAAGGTAAGATATATAAGAATTAATATAAAATTACCTAAAGCTTTATAGCTAGAGATATACGTAGTAGTAACATACCTATATAACTATATACTATTAGTAGTTAGGGGGTAGAAATCCCTATATTAAGTATAGTATTTATACTTTAACCTATTTACTAATATTATAAATCTATATATAAAGCCTAACCTTTCTTATATATAAGCGTATAGCTACTAAGCTTTTACCTTAATAGCTAATACGTAACTTAGGTGTAATAAGTAGAAGAAGTTATCCCTATAAGTATAGATTAGTTACTTAATTAGTTATACTTTAAGTAATTTATACTACGTATAGTATCCCGTTAAGAATAAGGTATTTACTATATATAATATAATATTTAATAAAAAGGAGAAATTTAATAGGTTAATTAACTACTTACTTAATAAACTATAAAACTAAGATCTTACTACTATTTAGGTATAAATTAAATAACTTATTATATAAAGTACGCTAGCCCTATAGGCTAAGGAAATTAATAAGGAAGAAGAAGATATTATTAAAGGATAGTACGCTAAGGCTACACTAAGTAACTATAAAGCCCCTAAGAAGGAGTATAGATATTTATAAGTAACCTTTACTCTTTAGCTAACGCCTCCTTTATTACTACTAGCTGCGTTCTTTAGCGCTTTAGTAAAGC